>CM054149.1:57431561-57451561 GCA_028751875.1 Rapana venosa | reverse complement strand
GCTGCTGTTGCTGACGCTGCTGTTGCTGATGCTGACGCTGATGCTGACGCTGCTGTTGCTGATGCTGACGCTGACGCTGCCGTTGCTGACGCTGACGCTGATGCTGACGCTGGTGTTGCTGACGCTGACGCTGATGCTGACGCTGACGCTGATGCTGACGCTGCTGTTGCTGACGCTGCTG
Organism: Rapana venosa; assembly: GCA_028751875.1. Classification (NCBI taxonomy): domain Eukaryota; kingdom Metazoa; phylum Mollusca; class Gastropoda; order Neogastropoda; family Muricidae; genus Rapana; species Rapana venosa. Next base: position 57,451,380 of record CM054149.1, on the reverse strand, counting down.
TTGCTGACGCTGACGCTGATGCTGACGCTGACGCAGCTGTTGTTGATGCTGACGCTGCTGTTGCTGACATGACGCTGGTGTTGCTGACATGACGCTGGTGTTGCTGACATGACGCTGGTGTTGCTGACATGACGCTGGTGTTGCTGACATGACGCTGGTGTTGCTGACATGACGCTGGTGTTGCTAACATGACGCTGGTGTTGCTAATGGCGACGCTGGTGTTGCTGACATGACGCTGGTGTTGCTGACATGACGCTGGTGTTGCTGACATGACGCTGGTGTTGCTGACATGACGCTGGTGTTGCTGACATGACGCTGGTGTTGCTGACATGACGCTGGTGTTGCTGACATGACGCTGGTGGTAATGCACGTGGTGTGCACATGACGTGTGTGCTGGCTGGTGTTGCTGACATGACGCTGGTGTTGCTGATGGTGGTGACGCTGGTGTTGCTGACATGACGCTGGTGTTGCTGATGGTGGTGACGCTGGTGTTGCTGATGGTACGGTGTGTGCAGGACGACGAGGGCAAAACTGGGCCCTTCCTGAACGAGGTGAAGAAGTGGACAGAACACCAGAAGATGCTGTACATCGAGGAGGTGAAGGAGCAGCTGGAAGACACCAGGTCAGTGAGTCCCTGCATGCCCACACTGTGCCTCTGTGCTGCTGCTGCTGCTGTTAGCCTGGCTTTATTGACTGGCTGTGGGTCTTTCTCTTCTTCTGAGGTAGCAGCTACTGGTTGTCTGTCGTATGAGCGAAAATGCGTCGTGCTGCCGTTCATTAAGCGCCTGACAAGTCAGGCCAGGCACATCCAAAGAGATTGGTATGGGAGGGAATTGTAATGTTTTAAGGTCTTTTTGTGAAAAGATGTAGGAGAATGTATATACCAAAAAGGCAGAAAATAGACAAGAAGGTGGTGACAGGAAGAAAAAAAGAACAAGGCAGAAAGAAAGAGAGAGATAGAAAAGAGGGAAGTTCTAGTACAGAATTTTGAGAAGGCGGGAATGCTGTTTTATAGTGACAGGCCCCCGGCATCCCCACAAGGGGGAGATACTGACTGAAACAGTGTCCAGCTTCCCTCCACACTGGCTCAGTATTTCAAAGGCCTAAGACATTCAGCACTTTGGCTTTAATGTTGCGTTTTTGACTTTCAAAACACACAAGGTGTGATTGTGATAATGAGATGGTTTGCAGTCTGTTAGTGTAGGTAGAGAATGACTTGTGGGTGTGCTGTTACATGCTTTGCTAATGTAAAGAGTGGAGACTGGGGTAGATGAGTGTGTATGTGGGAGGTGATTGCACAGAGAGAGGAGAGAGAGAGAGAGAGAGAGAGAGAGAGAGAGAGGAGAGAGAGAGAGAGAGTGTGTGTGTTAGATGGCTGTGTGTGTTAGTATACATTTATACATATATACTTGTGCATGTAGTGTAGGTGTGTACTTAGATATAATGTGCCTGTATATGTACATGTGTTGCAATATATGTGTATATACATGTTCATAATATGAATGTATAGATGCAAATATGATCACATGGATTAATGTGTTTTGACATTTTTTAAATTTCCATAATTCCTCCCAAATTTCCTACTAAAACAGTCATTTTTGTATGATCTTTTTCGTGCTTTTAATCAGGTCAGGCCAAAGACATGGTTCTTTCTCAGAAGTACCCAAAATGCTGCCATTGAAAGATATTATTTTTCAGTTTTTTTTATAAGATTATCTTAATTGAATTGAGTCTTTGATAAATCCTTTTAAAAAATGATTGAGAAGTTGTAAGCGGTCACCTGCACACGTTTTCCTCCTCTACTATTTCCTCAGTAATACTTCATACACTTGATGGTACAAGCCAGTCAGTATCTGAACCTGTTCATCAATGTTAAGCAAGATGCAACAACAAACATAGTTTTGTTACAACAACAAACATAGTTTTGTTACAACAATTAGTTTTGAACAACAAACACAGTTTTGTTACAACAACGGTGTTTGTTGTTACAATAGCAAACACAGTTTTGTTACAACAACAAACATAGTTTTGTTTTCTTTTTCTCGGTGTGTTTCCTGTGGTATAGAAAACAGCATGCTAAACATGGTGTAGTACACGGCATTCTATCGTTTAAATCCAGTCATCTGATTTTTCTGCATGTGATGTTTTCAAGATGACCCGCATGTCTAGACTGGCAAGTATGTGTTCATTTCTGATGGCCTGTGTGAGTGTGTCTGAGTTTTCCACTCTGTGATTCCGTGTCTGTGTGATGCTGGTAGCACCACTGTTCACTTTTCCTGCACCCACCCCTCAGTGGACTCACTCACACTGTCACTGCAGAGTCCTTTGTACTCCAGAAATGAACAGAGAGAAAATACGTTACTTCACGAATCTGTCAACACAGTCATAAACCTCTTTCACTTCTTTTTTTTACATTCTTGGTCAGTCTTTGCTGCTCTTGAAAAACCCCCAAAAATCTTTGTTGCACTTTTTGAAACTAATATTAATCAGCATCTCAAACATGGTTGAAACCATGGTTAACATTAACACAAGCATTGCTCCTTCTGACAAAAGCACAGGCACAGGCATTTATTTCTAAGGGATCCCATAGGGGTACATGAGATACTACACATGACATGTAACAGTTTCAGCGTACCATTTACATGCTGCAACAGTGAGCATACACACTTTCAGTCCATGGTCAAGTTGCAAGTTTGTTGGTTAGTAATTATTGAAACAAAAGTTATTCCCCAAAGTTGGAATGTGGCTACCTTTAATGGTGGGCAAAAACGGTTCGCATTCGCAAAATCTCACCAGTGGTGAACCCTGGAGCTCTGACCAAGGAAAAGAAGCCCTACAAAAGTTTAGTATTGGAAAACATAACAATTATGATGAAGAAACTTCTATGTGAAAATATGACCATGAGGACAAAGTTGGTAAGCTAAGGGAACATTACACAAGAATAGACAGAAAATTACTTTAACATTGACAGGCATTATTCGTCACACACATTCACAGTGCATTCACTATCATCTTAGAGAAGGAATATAATCTTTTAAAGCCTAATGGGATTATTTTCATCAACTGTGGTAAAACTTGGTAAAAAGGACCATAGTAGACTGTCAGATATTCTTTTGAAGTTGCTCACTATGACTGTGAAGTGTTCACACCTTTTTTTGATGGCTAACTGTCCTATAAATCACATCATCCTTACCTGTCTTGAATTTTTCTCTTTTTCTGTCTTGTTTCATTTTAACTCAAATTTTTTGGGTGTTAGTGTTTTGCTCAGAAAATGATCACATGATTTTCTCACCGTGAGTATTTCCACGTGTGTCTTAACTGAAAAAATATTGTTAATCCCTCACCCCCTCCTTCCCTCCTCACCTTTTCACCGTTAAGAATAGTGAAATAGCCTGAACAAAGAGAGGCATGTGATTGTGCATGTGAATTATTGACAACAAGACAATGACAACACTGATGATAATGATGTTGATTAGTGATAAATGCATGACAGTGATGATGAAAACGATGTTAATAACAACGTGATCATGATGAAAGGGAAAGCAATGATGCTGGTGCTGGTAGTGGTATTAATTTAAAAAAAAAGAAACAAGAAAAAAGTAAAGCAAACAGAGTTATATATATATTATATATTATATATATATATATATTTATATATATAATATAGAGAGAGAGAGAGAGAGAGAGAGAGAGAGAGAGAGAATTTTCATTTTAACCACATGCATAGGATACAATTTTCAAGTATTTCTTTTGCATCCGTAGCATTTATGGTCATAACAGATTTCTCTGCATGAGGTTTAGGCTGCTGTCTCTGAGAGCTCTGAATTTTCCACTTAGGACTGTTCCTGGAAAGAACTAAGTTCGCTCTTGTCTTCCTGGAAATAATCTTGTGTTCTTCCCTTCCTGGAAAAATCTAGCTAGTTCTTCTGTTCCTGGAAATAATTTAGGTTGCTCTCTTCCTTGAAATAATCTAGGTTCTCTTCCTGGAAAGAATGCGGGATGCTCTTCCTGGAAATAATGTTTAAATGGCTTTTCCTGGAAATATTGTTTAAACTGCTCTTCTTGGAAATGTTTAAACTGCTCTTCCTGGAAAGAATATTGGGTGCTCTTCCTGGAAAGAATGTAGCTGGTTTTCCTGGAAAGAATGTAGCTGGTTTTCCTGGAAAGAATGTAGCTGGTTTTCCTGGAAAGAATGTAGCAGGTTTTCCTGGAAGGAATATTGGCTGCTTTTCCTGGACAGAATGTAGGCTGCTGTAGGTCATACCAGATTTCTCTGCATGAAGTTCAGGCTGCTGTCTCTGAGAGCTCTGAATTTCCACTTAGGACTGTTCCTAGAAAGAACTTAGGTCGCTTTTCTCTTCTTGGAAATAATCTAGGTTGTTCTTCTCTTCCTGGAAATAATCTAGGTTATTCCTCTCTTACTGGAAATAATTTAGGTTGCTCTTCTCTTCCTGGAAATAATCTAGGTTGTTCTTCTCTTCCTGGAAATAATATAGTTGGTCTTCTCTTCCTGAAAATAATCTAGGATTATCTTCTCTTCCTGGAAAGAATATAGGCTGCTCTTCCTGGAAATATTGTTTAAACTGCTCTTCCTGGAAATATTGCTGAAACTGCTCTTCCTGGAAATATTGTTTAAACTGCTCTTCCTGGAAATATTGTTTAAACTGCTCTTCCTGGAAATATTGTTTAAAGTGCTCTTCCATGAAATCTAGGTTGTTTTTCTCTTCCTGGAAAGAATATTGGCTGCTCTTCCTGGAAAATGTGTTTTCTAAAGATGCTCTTTCCTGGAAATAGATTATTTCTTTTCCTGGAAAGGAATATTGCTGCTTTCTATTCTGGAAAGAATGTAGGCTGCTTTTCCTGGAAGTATATTGGATTGTTTTCCTGGAAAGAAAATTGGCTGTTTTCCTGGAAAGAAATTAGCTGCTTTTCCTGGAAAGAATATTGGTGCTTTTCCTGGAAAGGATATTGGCTGGCGGAAGAAGCTGGATTTTTCTGGAAGAGTAATATTGGTGCTTCTGGAAAAATATTGGCTGCTTTTCCTAAAAGAAGTAGGCTGCTTTTTCTGGAAAGTAATTAACGCTGCTTTTTTGATGGAAATTGGCTGCTCTCCTGGAAGATTTATCTATTGGCATTTGTCTTTCCTTTGAAGAATAGGCTGCTCTTTCTGGAAGAATGAGGCTGCTTTTTAAAGAATTTAGGCTGCTTTTCCTGGATAAAGTTCAGGCTGCTCTTTTTGTTTGGGTAGGAGAATTCAGCTGCTCTCTTAGGGAAATGGGCTGCTTCTCTTAGGAGAATTTATGCATGACTCATTCGGGAGAATGCGGTGCTCTCTTTGAGTAATTTAGGCTGCTCTGTTCAGGGAGAATGCAGGCTGCTCTCTTTATAGGAGAATTTCAGGCTGCTCTCTTCAGGGAGAATTTAGGCTGCTCTCTTTATAGAGAATTTAGGCTGCTCTTTCTGAAAAGTATTGGCTACTCTCTTTGAGAAAATCGCAGAAACAGTGAATGGGTCTACCATTTCCCCATAATTTTCCTATTTGGATGTGTACTTACTTCTGTATGAGCGAAAATGTTTAAAAAGTCAAACAAACAAACACAATTTTGCCGAATAAAATGTTGTTATTGCGCTTGTTTCTATTGCTTGCATCAAATACATGCTGCACATGGCTTCCCCTCTTTAAATGTAATGTAAAGAAGGTAGCATCTGTATCGACACTCATGGTTCTGTGGATGTTAGAAGAGACAAGCGTTAGTTAGGATTTGAATTCTGAAAGTCTGTAGCTGGAAATGGATAATTATGGTTTTATTGATAGGGCTCAGGTCCAGATGAATTAACAGAATGGGCATGTGTGTTCCTGTGTGCTTTGGTTTTGTTTTGTTTTGTTGAATGTCCATTCACTACGTGGTGACATGACACAGCCACATTCACACCAACGTCCACCTCCAACCCCCCTCTCTCTCGGTCTGTCTGTCTCTTCTTTCTCTGTCTGTCTCTGTCTCTTCATCTCTGTCTGTCTGTCTCTTGCTGTGTGCATCTGTTGGTGTCCAGTTGTTTATGTGTATTCATGTGTATCGTTTGCTTTCGTGTTTTCTTGCACTGTTCTTTTTTTCCTTTCCGTGTTGGGGGCTGGGTGAAAAAAGTCTGTAACTTGATCTATCACCCTCATGAAAGAAAACTGCCTTTGCGTTTCTCTCTCTCTCATTGCATTGAATTCTCTGTCTGTCTGTCTGTCTGTCTGTCTGTCTGTCTGTATGTATGTATGTATGTATGTATGTATGTATGTATGTATAAACACCTACAACTAATTACAGTAGCGGTTTTACAGGAGAAGAACATCTAACTTCAGCAACTGATGCTACGAATTGCTGAGAATCATATAAAACTTCTTGGATAGTGGCATATTTTTTTTAATGAATATCTATTCCTCTCCTTTTAAACAGGTCAATAAGAATTGGGCAATCAAACAATAACTGGTGGATTGAAAGTGGTTGAAAACAGCAACATGTCCCATTTTTAGAATATTTGGTATTCCATTCCTTTAGCTTCAGTTTATATTGAAAATTTCTAGTTTCCTTGAGCAAGAAATATCTTTTGTGGTGTGTGTGTGTGTGTGTGTGTGTGTGTGTGTGTGTGTGTGTGTGTGTGTGTGTGTATGTGTGTGTGTTGTGAGTGTGTGAGTGTGTGAGTGTGTTGTGTGTGTGTTGTGTGTGTGTTGTGTATGTGTGTGTGTGTATGTATGTGTGCGTATGTATGTGTAAGTGTGTAAGTGTGTAAGTGTGTACGTGCGTGTTTGATGACTTCTGAGTATACTGACGATACGGACATGATGTGAATCACACTTCTAGTGGTGATGTGAACACACTCCTAGTGGTGATGTGAACACACTCCTAGTGGTGATGTGAACACACTCTAGTGGTGATGTAAACACACTCCTGGTGGTGATGTGAACACACTCCTGGTGGTGATGTGAACACACTCCTAGTGGTGATGTGAACACACTTCTAGTGGTGATGTGAACACACTCCTGGTGGTGATGTGAACATACTCCTAGTGGTGATGTGAACACACTCCTGGTGGTGATTTGAACACACTCCTGGTGATGATGTGAACACACTCCTGGTGGTGATGTGAACACACTCCTGGTGGTGATGTGAACACACTTCTAGTGGTGATGTGAACACACTCCTGGTGGTGATGTGAACACACTCCTGGTGGTGATGTGAACACACTCCTGGTGGTGATGTGAACACACTTCTAGTGGTGATGTGAACACACTCCTAGTGGTGATGTGAACACACTCCTGGTGGTGATGTGAACACATTTCTAGTGGTGATGTGAACACACTCCAGGTGATGATGTGAACACACTCCTGGTGGTGATGTGAACACACTCTTGGTGGTGATGTGAACACATTTCTAGTGGTGATGTGAACACACTCCTAGTGGTGATGTGAACACACTCCTGGTGGTGATGTGAACACACTCCTGGTGATGATGTGAACACACTCCTGGTGATGATGTGAACACACTCCTGGTGACGATGTTGTACACTCTTCCTCTATTCTCGTTGTGTGTGTCTGTCTTTATACTACACTCTTTGTGTGTGTATTTATACTACACTCTTTGTGTGTGTATTTATACTACTCTCTTTCTGTGTGTCTGCCTGTATAATACTCTTTATGTGTCTGTAATATACTCTCATTGTGTTTCTGTCTGTGTACTACTCTCTTTGTGTGCCTGTATACTACTCTCTTTGTGTGTATGTCGCTACCTACACTCTTTGTGTGTGTCTGTCTTTATACTACACTCTTTATGTGTCTGTCTTTATACTACTCTCTTTGTGTGTGTCTCTGTATACTACACTCTTTGTGTGTGTGTCTGTATACTACACTCTTTGTGTGTGTGTGTGGGTGTCTGTATACTACACTCTTTGTGTGTGTGTGTGGGTGTCTGTATACTACACTCTTTGTGTGTGTGTGTGTCTGTATACTACACTCTTTGTGTGTGTGTCTGTATACTACACTCTTTGTGTGTGTGTGTGTGTGTCTGTCTGTATACTACACTCTTTGTGTGTGTGTCTGTATAATACACTCTTTGTGTGTGTATGCATACTACGCTCTTTGTGTGTGTCTGTATACTACACTCTTTGTGGGTGTCTGTATACTACACTCTTTGTGTGTGTGTGTACGTATGCTACACTCTTTGTGTGTGTCTCGCTATACTACACTCTTTGTGTGTGTGTATTTATACTACACTCTTTGTGTGTGTATGTATACTACAATCTTTGTGTGTGTGTCCTCATACTACACTCTTTGTGTGCGTGTGTATACTACACTCTTTGTGTGTGTGTGTGTCTTTATACATGGGCTTTCCCTTCCTATTTATCAAGTCATCTTTTTTCTCCCATTGTTTTTGGTTTTCTTGACAAGAACCCCCCCCCCCCCCTCTTTTCTATCTTTCTGTGTCCTTTTGCTTTGTGTGTGTTTGTGTGGAATGTGTGATTTGTGTGTGCTTTTTAGAAAAACAACACCCTGACTCCTGTTTCTTTGTGTTTGAATTTGCGAAATTATGCCTTTTTCTTTTTGTCAGAGAGAGAGAGAGAGAGAGAGAGAGAGAGAGAGAGAGAGAGAGATGTGTGGTGTGTGTGTGTGTGTGTGTGTGTGTATGTGTGTGTGTATGTATGTGTGTGTGTGTGTGTGTGTGTGTGTGGAGAGAGAGAGAGACAGATAGATGTGTGTGTGTGTATGTGTGTGGAGAGAGAGAGAGAGACAGATAGATATGTGTGTGTGTGTGTGTGTGTGTGTGTGTGTGTGGGAGAGAGAGAGAGACAGATAGATGTGTGTGTGTGTATGTGTGTGGAGAGAGAGAGAGACAGATAGATATGTGTGTGTGTGTGTGTGTGTGTGTGTGTGTGTGGAGAGAGAGAGAGAAAGAGAGAGAGAGAGAGAGAGAGAGAGAGAGAGAGACAGACAGACAGACAGACAGAGGTGTGTGTGTGTGTGTGTGTTGTGTGGGGGAGAGAGAGAGAGAGAGAGAGAGAGAGAGAGAGAGAGAGAGGAGAGAGAGAGAGAGGAGAGAGAGAGAGAGGAGAGAGAGAGAGAGACAAACAGATAGAGGTGTGTGTGTGTGTATGTGTGTGAAGGCTGGGAATGGAACACAGAACCTCACGGTGCATTTGTCAGGCAGGTGAATGTCTGAACCGTCCTGCCACCTGCCTTACTGTTAATTTATCAACATGACCACCATCCTCCTACACTGACAGTACACTGCCCCCCGCCCCCCTCCTCTCTCTCTTTGAAAATTGTTTCTTTCCTTCCTGGGCTAGAGCTCCAAGGTTCACCAATGGTGAGATTTTGCGTATGCGACCGTCCCCCACCCACCATGAAGGTAGCCGCATTCCGACTTCGGGGATTGCCTATATTGACATGACGTAATGTGTTGACAGCCTGGTCACGGTGGATGACCTGAAGCGAGCACTGACCTTGGCTGACCCTGAGATCAACTCGGCCACCATGGACGAGTACGTGCGCTGGGCGTTCGGCCTGTCGCTGACCGCTGCCCTGGAGGAGGCCGAGCCCATGGAGCAGTCCAAGCTGCTGGAGAGACTGCGCAACGGCAACGTCAAGCGAGTGGGGAAGAAGATGTGATGCTCCTATCAAGCAGTCCACTTCTCCTGACTCTGCCCTGTCCAGTCTCCAGCCGCACCCTTACTTCCAAGTACTGGCTTTCTCGCCCATAAAACAGTGGAGTATCACTTAAAGGGCAAAGGACGTTTTATCAAAGAACGAACGATGGAAGTGAGAAGTGTGGGTGAACACTTTGTGGAAACTAAAGTTCAACAAGTGAATGGGTTTATTAAAGAAAGCTGGTTTTCTGGAGGTCTGAGTAGGGCGTTGAGGCGGGAAAATGACCAGAAATGAGCCAGAAAATATAGAAAGTGAAGATAGTTGTGATGAACAAAGTTGTGGTTATCAAGCAAATTGGTATCAGAGATAGAGGGCAAGGGTTTTAAGTTAACCAAATAGATGAAAGCTTGCAATGAAAAAAGGTAGCGAAACATCAGTAATGCTTCTGCTGTTTCAGAAAATCATACAGTGAGCATTTTAAAGAGCATTTGTCTTGATGTCTTAAGGTCATCCGTATTTGCGTCCCCTTGGAGGTAATGGTGCTGCATGTGCTATTTTTAACACGGTTTTGAAAAAGTGGCAACATTTATTTTTGCCTGGGTGTTGACGTTACGTTTGTCTTGACTTGTGTTTCCTTCATGTGAAAGAAACCATTAAAGATCTTGTCGTTTTCACCATGGCTTCAAAATGCCATAGTTCTTACTTCCTTTCATGTCTGTCTCTGGAAGTCAGCTTATTATTATGATTATGTTTATTGTTGGAAGTGGTACTGCAGACACAGAAACAACAGAACAGAGTTTCACCAGGTGACCAACTGTACAGTTTTGAAAACAATTCTTATTTGTTCCTCAGCTAGAGTTCCGAGGTTCACCATGGTGAGATCTTTGTCTGTGCGATCTCCCCCCCCACTCCCCCACTCCCCGCCCCATTTAGGTAGCTGTGTTTTTACTTCGGGGATGGTGTCCAAAATACAACAGCTGTGTGATGACGTTTTTTCAAATCTTGTCATCCTTTCCTACCGGCACGAAATGGCCTACTCTTCCGAAACGCGGAACGGGATTGTAACGTGTGCGCAAGATATGTTGAAACAATGCAGATTTAAAAAAAAAACACACACACAAGAAAATCAAAAGAGATAAATTTTTCATCAACGGTTACTTTCGTTTTTAAACCAGTATGAGATAAAAAAAAATTATTATTGTAAACCGCAGAAAGAAAAAAGCAACGAGAAGATTTGAATCAAGAGGAAGTCAACTGTTCACATATATCAAAGGTGACTGGTAATATTCAAGCATACACAGAAAAGAAACGTACCGCCTATAACGGTGTTGATTGTCTACAGTGATGCACAGAAAGTAATGAAATATTACCTAACCCTGCCAACAAATGTAGCTTAAAACCCCCATCAGTGATACTCACTGGGTGTGTATGAATGTAGAGGCTGCGGGGTCATTGGGGAGGGACAGCTCAGTGGTCAGAGCACTCGCTTTCCCCCAGCCAAGGTAAGCAGCGTCGAGCGTGGTTACCAGTTGGATGGGTGACCGTTTGCGTGCCTTGGCTTCAGTACAGTCCCGCAGTTCACCCAGTTGTAAATAGGTACCTGCCTCTTTAGGGATAGGGAAGGTAAAGCAGCGAGGGAGAGGAGATGGGCGCCGCCCTCACTATGCTGGCCCCTAGAGAAGATGAGGTCTCTGACGCCTCGCTCCCTTACGACCTTATAAGCTATGGGACACCTTTACCTTTACTTTTTGTGGGGTCATGCATAGAATGAAATAAAAATATCTTGCAGACAGGTGAAGAATGTCCATGTAATGAAATCTGTGTCAGTCAGTCAGGTTCATCTTGTTTAGAAATTTATTGTGCTACAACTTTGCCTTTTGGTGTGGAAGTTGTTTTTTCAATGCGCTTTATAAATCCTACATTTTTTCATTAATATTTTTTCGTTCCTCGGCTACAGCTCCGAGGTTCACCAATGGTGAGAGTTTGCGTACTGGACCATTTTTTCCTCAACCATGAAAATAGCGGCATTTGGGGGATGTATGGCTGGGTAGTTGGTGTTTCCCAAACCAAACGCTGACGTCGATTACGGGCTCTTAAACGTGCATATTTGATCTCTGCATGTGTATATACACAAGGAATTAAGGCACTGCCAGGTCTGAACTTGAAGTTGACCTGGGAAATCGTAAAAATTCCCAGCCTTAATTCATCAGGCGCTGCCGAGATTCGAACCCACGACTTCATGGACCCATGACATTGAAGTCAACTGTCTGAACCCCTCGCCTATAGCGTCTGTCGTTCATTGGTTTATTCAGAAAGTGACCCTGACAAAAATAAAATAAACTGCTACAAATGTGCCACAACAGATTTCATCATGATTTTGTTATTTGTTATTGATCAGTCTGCCTGTCTCTGTCTATCTGTCTGTTTGTCTACCTGCCTGTCTGTCCGCCTGCCTGCCTGTCTTCCTGTCTGTCTGTTTGTCTGTCTGTTTGTCTGTGTTAAATTGGATTGTAGGTTAATGACTATGGCATGACCTTTGTTTCCATCTGTCTGTCTGTCTGTCTTACATTTGTTTTTATGAGAATGACTGTGACATGTCCTCCGTCTGTTGCTGTCTGTCTGTCTGTCTGTGCCTGTATCTGTGTTCTCTCTCTCTCTCTCTCTCTCTCTCTCTCTCTCTCTCTCTCTCTCTCTCTCTCTCTCTCTCTCTCTCTCTCTCTCTCTCTATCTCTCTCTCTCTCGAACTGATTCCAAGTAAATATCACAGCCATCCATGTATGTTTAAATGTTCATTATTATTGTCTTCTGAAAACAGAACAATTGTGATGAAAGTTGCCACTTTTGTCCACAAAGCACTTAACATTAGAAAACAGAACTTTATGTTGTAATTACGGAATATCGGGTTTCGTTTAATGTTGTAATTACGGAATGTTATGCTTTGTTGAATGGTGTGATTACGGAATGTCACGTTGTTTAACGCTGTGATTACATAACAACATGTTTTGTTTAATGTTGTAATTACGAAATGTTATGTTCATCCTGCTTGTAAAGGGTCAAGGCCTATACATTAAATCATTCCGAGTTCCGAGTTCCGAGTTCTCCCTCTGTGTGTTTTTCATAACAGCACACACAAGGGGACTGGATGTATAAAAGCACATGAGTGCTTATTCTAGTATCATCGAAATAAAAAGTGAATAAAAAACCCCTTCTCTCGCTCTCTTGGAATACAATTGCTGAAAAGTGAGGCACTAGCTGACCTTGCCTGGCAGTCTTTATCAGCAAACGGTCATTAGTTCAGTCTTTTTCTAAGAGAATTTTTTTTGGGGTTTTATTGGTGTTTATTTTATTATAAAAGACAAATTACAAGTTGAGAACTTGCTATTGCGTAGACGAATAACAGTGTTAGATATTATCGACGATATTACGTACTGAGAAATGTATTATGTGTATGGAAATGTGCTGCGGGTATGTTTATCAGAAATAAAGATAAATTGTTTTTCAATTCTTGATTGTGTGTGTGTGTGTGTGTGTGTGTGTGTGTGTGCGGGCGTACGTGCGTGCGTACGTACGTACGTACGTACGTGCGTGCGTGAGTGAAATTCACAAGCCTAAAACAGACAAGTTTAAAACTACAAAAATAGGTTGTGACACCCAAAGATGATTGTGATAATGGAAAGAAATTTTCAGCAACTGTAACTCAATAATAATAGCAACAACAAAAAAGACCAACACCAAAACAAACAAGAACAACAAACCAATCAATAACAACAAATCAATAACGCCACTGCTTTATCAGCAACAGCACAAAGAAAATGATGTACTACGAAGAAACACACACACACACACACACACACACACACACACACACACACACACACACACACACACACACACACACACACACTGCGCGCACATATGCACAGACACGCACGGTGGATCGGTGGTCTAGAGGTAACGCGCCTGTCTAGAATACGAAAAGTCCGGGTCGGAAGTGTGTGGTGGTTCGAATCCCGTTTGGGCCCGAAACTTTTCCCCCATCCATTTGACCATGAGTGGTGATCTGGGCGCTAGTCTTTCGGATGAGACGATAAACCGAGGTCCCGTGTGTTACACAAAATTATTCAGCGCACGTAAAAGAACCCACGGCAACAAGAGAGTTGTTCCTGGCACAATTCCTAGAAAAATGCTACTCTGATAGGGAAGCAAATACAGTTGCAGACAAAAAAAAAAGAGTGGCGCTGCTCTTGTGGCCCCGGGTAGAGCAGCCCGAATTATTTCACGCAGAGAAATCTCGTGACATAAAGTGTATAAAATTTAAAAAAACAAAAACGTGTGCGCGTGCGAGCACACACACAAATCATCCCGGATACTAATCCATACACGTGTACATCTCCTCACATTTTATTATAGCCTTACGTATTAATCATCAAAGTATCATAACCACACATTTGCACTGGCATCAAACAATGGGCATTATTTGAAGCACGAAAAAACAACAAGACAACCCCCCAAAAAAAACCCCAACAACAACAACAAACCACCCTAAAAAAACCAAGCCGAAGAGCATCAGGACACACACACACACACACACGCACACACACAGAGTTCAACAAGCACGCTCACCCAATGTATATTACAGGAAATTAAACAAGTGTGTGTGGTACGCTTTTTTAAAAGATGATATGCTACTTTTCTCTTTTATAAAGACTGGGATTTCGTTCCATAATTTGCTACCGGAATAAACAAGTGATGACATAAAGAGATCGGTTCTTGGACGAGGAGTTACAACACTACTTTTGTTACTAACAGTTTTAACAGGGAACCTCTGACAAAGATAATGAGAAGCTAGTTTATTCATGATCTTATACATAAATACACCTTTATTAAAGAGACAATATAAACTAAAAGGAAGAATGTTTAACTCTTTGTAGCTATTAGTTTCCAAGGAAGTAGTTCTAAGGAGAATTAACTTGAGAGACCGTTTATATACTCTCTCAAGTTGTTGTATACAGTTCTTACTTGCTAAATCCCAGCATGTAGATGCATAGTCAAGATCAGGTTTTATGTAAGCGTAGAAGAATAGTTTTCGAGTATGTTGATACAGGAAATGTTTTATTCGGTTATGTTGGAATAGCTTCTAAGATAATTTTTTAAAGAAATACTAAAAACATGATCTGACCATGACAAATTATTATCGATATTTAGACCAAGTAGTTTATATGAACTGACTTCTAGTATTTTATCGTAAATCTTTATTCCATTTAGTTTGGTTTTAAACTTTTGGCGCTTTTGTCTTGTTGCAATCACCATGAATTTTTTTTCCAGAGGATGGAGAGCTATGTGATTGCACTCTGACCACGCTGCTAGATTGTTTGTCTTCTTGCAATATAGTAACTACAGAGTTTACATCATGATCAGCTGTATGTATGGTAGTATCGTCAGCAAAGAGTTCACAAGTGGACGAAATATGGAGAGGAAGATCGTTGATATATATAGAAAAAAGGCCAGGCCCTAGCAGGGAACCTTGAGGAACACCATACTTCACAGGCAAAAGAGACGACACAATTGAATCTTGATAAACAGCTTGTCGTCTTTTATCAAGAAACGAGGTAATCAGTTTTAGAGAGTCTGCACATAAAACATACATAGCCAGTTTCTTTACTAGGAGTTTGTGGTCAATAAAGTCAAATGCCTTGGCAAAGTCTATGAAAACTGCTCCAGTTAAGATATTATTGTTGATATTTAAATGCCATTGCTCTATGAGGTTGCTGAGTGTAGTATGACATGAATAATTTTCTGTAAAGCCACTTTGATTAGGATGAAATAAGTTATGCTCAGTAAAGTATGACAGAAGACGTTGCTTTAGATGCTTTTCTAAAGGTTTAAATAAAATAGATAGAATGGAAATGGGCCGATAGTTGGAATGGTCATTTGGATCTCCAGATTTAAGAACAGGTACAACTTTGGCATCTTTAAACATTTGATGATAGGAACTTTTTTCAATACAGAGATTATAGATATATGTAAGATGTTCAGAGATTACTTGCGCGGAAATCTGCTGTCTAAACCACGGGATTTTGTTTGTTTTAATGAACACAACTTCTTATGCACTTCATGCACACAAATATATTTGAATGACAGTTTAGACTTTATTGACTTAGAACTACAAAATTCCTGTGAAAGAGGTAAATCATTGAATTCTGAGCGGTCAATATTTACAATTTTTTCAGCAATAGAACAAAAGTGTTGATTTATATTATCTGCAGATAGACCCGTACCTGATGAAGCACATAATGAAGATGACTTCCCGGCTAGCTGATTAATTGCTTTCCACAGAGACTTTGGGTCCTTCTTAGATTATGTTAACTCACTGAAATATTTCTTTTTTGCAATTCGTTTCATGAACGTCACTTTATTACACTGTTCCTTAAATTTTTCATCTCTTCCTGTTGATTTTAGTAAGTTATCTCGGACGGTTATGGCTTCAGTGATTTCATCAGTTAACCAGGGTGGTTTATTTTAGCTTTTACACGTTTGATTCTAAGAGGGGCGTGACTATCAAAGATTGATGAAAAAATATTATACCAAATTTCAAGTGCTTCATCTGGGTCAGTAAACTGATAGACATCGGAGAAGTTAGCTTTACATAAGTCGGACAAAAACGTTTCTGCATTAAACGTTCTATAGCTGCAAAAAGAAATGTATTGTTTTTGAATCTGGGTATTTTACCACCTTTTTTTTTTGGACCAGGTAAAGCATACAGGATAGTGATCACTAAGACCATAGACAGGTACAGACAGTTCTACACTGTTAGATGGAGTGGTTGTGTATATATGGTCAATCAGTGTTTCAGAAGGTGGAGTTTTCCCTGTAGGGGTCATCTCAATAGAAAGAAGAATTCACGTGGTCACGACCCATATCTACATACACAGAAACATCGAGCACAGAAAGCAATACAATTTAATCTAAAAAATCACAGACACAGACAGACATACACACACACGGGGGACGGGATAGCCTAGTGGCTAGAACAATGCGCTCGCAATCTGACAGCCCGGGTTTGATTCCCGTTCAAGGGGATATTTTCCCCTGGAGTTAACATTAGTGCAGACTCCACTCTCCCCAAAAGTCCTTCGGATGAGACTATAAACCGAGGCCCCGTGTGCGAACGCACACAGAACATCTTGCGCACTCGTTAAAATCCTGTTCCGCTGTTGGTAAGAGTAGGCCATCGTGTGCCGGTGGGAACAGATGACAATTTACAAAACCGCATAAAAAAAGGTAACGGTAAAGGAGTCCCATAACCTATAAGGTCGTAGGGGAGCGAGGCGTCAGAGACCTCACTTCTCTAGGGCCAGCATAATGAGGGCGGCGCCCATCTCCTCTCCCTCGCTGCTTTACCTTCCCTGACCCTAAAGAGGGCAGGTACCCATTTACAGCTGGGTGAACTGGGGGAACTGTACTGAAGCCAAGGCGCGCAAACGGTCACCCATCCAAGTGGTAACCACGCTCGACGCTGCTTAACTTGGCTGGGGGAAAGCGAGTGCTCCGACCACTGAGCTATCCCGTCCCCTACTGGACGTAAAAAAGCACATAAGTGCTTTTTCCGTTAGCCTTGATATAAAAGAATTAAATAAAAAAAACAACAAACAAACACACACACACACACACACACAGAGGTTATACGCATCAAATCATAATGATAACATCACACTATGCCACAGTGTAAGGAGCGAAAGGCCATGAATTGTATTGTATTGTATAGAATTGCATTGTATTGTATTTATTGTATAGTATTTGTATTGTATTGCACACCGCTTTAAGTCATGGCAGATTTCTCTGCGTGAAATGTGGACCTCAGTTGACCTCTGACCTGACAGAGTGCTGTTTGCCGCTGGTCGCCATGGCGACTTGCCGGATGTGATGTCATACGTCCACTGCTCCAACTACACGCCCGTCCCTTCCTTGGTCTTCACAGTATGTGTCTAGAGGGCCGCTGTAGCCGAGCGGTGGTTGTTGTTGTTGATGTTGTGCGTTCCCCAAGCTTAACACTCAGGGGGTCACCCACAATGTGCACTCTTGACTCACTCATCATCCCACCTGGGAATCACTGTGAGATTGAAACTGCACACTGAATTAGCAGTTTGCGTGTATGACTTTTGAAAAAAGCACCTCGCCATATAGGTAGCCATGCTCCGACTTCAGATGATTTTTTCCTCCTTTATTGTTATGTTAAGAGCTTGTTATGGCTGAAGGCAATATCACCACAACATTTTACTACAACATAACGACAGTTTAGTGTGGGCCTTGGCAGTGAGCTGACATCAATGAGGAAGTGACCCAGCTCTTGGCCTGGGCCACGCTGAGAGCGGCTGGTTTTCATTCTGTGGGGCCATGCATTCCTGGGTTCGAATCTTTGCGGCGTCCAGTGAATTAAGGCTGGGGATTTTTGCCATTTCCCAGGTGAACTTCAGAACTGCCAGTGCCTTAATTCCCTTCGTGTATCAACACATGCAAGAGATCAGATATGCACGTTAAAGGTCCCGTGACTCATGCCAGCATTCGGCGGGTTAAGAAAAAACCGAACACACCTAGCATACATCCCTGAACTTGGAATGCGGCTACCTTCATGGTAAGCGAAAGCGGTCGCATACGCAAAATTTCACTATTGGTGAACCTTGGAGCTCTAGCCAAGGAGCGAAAAAAGAACAAACAAACAACAAACAAACAAACAAACAAACACACAAACAAACAAACAAACAAACAAACAAACAAACAAACAAACAAACAAACAAACAAACAAACAAAAGAAACCCATTGTAAGGTAGGAACAAATGTACTGCGAGATCATCTTGACGGTTTAGACAACAGACTGATGGCAGGCAAGTCCTAAGCTAGAACCTGGGACAGAAGCCACAGCTGAGGGTTGTTGGTAGCCCCACGCTGATGATCTCTGCATGTTATGGTGCGGTTTGGGAAGGAAGGTGAAGGCAGGATGGTTCAGACGTTCACCTGCCAACAAGTAAACTGTGAAGTTCTGGGTTCGATCCCAGCCTTGCCCTTTCTTCCCAGTTTGACGAGAAAATGGAACTGAATGTCAAAGTCCTTTGGATGAAACTGTAAACCGAGGCCCGTGTGTGAGTACACGCAGAACATCTTGCGCACACATTAAAAACTCTGTTCCACCTTTCGGAAAAGTAGGCCATTTCGTGCCGATAGGAACAGATGACAAAACAAATAAAGGCATGCACACAGACGTCGTGTTTAGACACCATCCCCGAAGTCGGAGTGTGGCTATCTAAATGGGGGGGGGGGGGGGGGGGGGGGGACGGTCACGCACGCACAAATCTCACCGTTGTGAACCTGGAGCTCTAACCCAAGAAAGAAAAAAACCAAAAGGAAGAAATATCTGACTTTCTCTGGTACAGCCGTCATTCCAGGTGTGTTTTCTATACATTATGGGAAAACCCTATTCCTTGCCCTGTCAGAATTATAAAATGATCTCTCTCTCTCAGTTTATCATCGTTTTCAGGCAAAGATTGATTGCCTGCGCTTGGTAGCAATGGAGTGGTCATATACAAAGCAGTGAAAGATTTCAAATGTACAGACAATTTATAGGTTCACACCATGTCAAAACTTTCGAAAGCTTGATATGGACGTACATTTGAAAAGAATTATGTCTAAGTTTACACTTGGTGTAACAGACATAAATGTTCATAAATTTAGATATATAGAACATGATGATGACCGAAGGTTGCTATGCCCATTATGTAAGCAAACAGTGGAAGATGAAGTGCATTTTGTGCTGTGATGTCCAGCATTAGAAGATGTAAGACAGAATTACATTCCGGTAAAGTATAGTAGACAGCCTAATTTATTTAGATTCTGTCTACTCATGGCATCTAGTCACCCTGAGATTGTGCCTTGCTTTACATTTGTGTAAAGCCTTTAGAATAAGAGATATCTTGGTTTCTTAAGTCATATTTTTTAACTGATTTTTATTGTGGTGGTTGTGGTTATACAATAACATTTTGGTTTTTTGTGCTTCCTTATTTTTCTCACTAAAATACGAAGCAGTTCAGAAACCCCCCTTCATGTATGGGCCAATGGCCTTTTTGTGAATAAATCGTTCGAATTCTCTCTCTCTCTCTTTTGGCATTGATGCATGGTGTGAGTGCGCGCGCGCGCGCG
>CM054149.1:57419061-57429061 GCA_028751875.1 Rapana venosa | reverse complement strand
TGTTGTCTTCCCATCGTTAGTTTTCTCTGTCTGCCTCTTCGCCTCCCTCCTTGTACTGTTCCCTGTAGGGCAGTCTTGGCCAGTCCAGGTGTTCGCGGGTTGTTTAATGTGTACCAAATGTGTGTTGTGAACAGAACCTCGGTTCATCGTCTGACCTGAAAGACTAGCATCCAGACCGTACCATAGAATTCGGGGTGGGGGTGTGGGGAGTTCGGGTTAAAACGGAGATCGGACTTTCGACTTTTCGCGTTCTAGACCAGAGTGTTACTTCAGGACCTCCAGTCCACCTTTGTGTGGTGGTCGTCAGGACAAGTAATGCTTTCTGAGTGAGCTGGCCGTCCAGTTGTATTGTACACCACTTTAATTAAGTCATGGCAGATTTCTCTGCCTGAAATTCGGGCTGCTCTCCCCCGGGGAGAGCGCGTCGCCACAAGAGCAGCGCCACTAATTACTTTTTCTCCTATGTACATGTGTATTTGTTTCCCTATCAGAGTGGGTTTTTTTCTACAGAATTTTGCCAGGGACAAGGCTCTTGTTGCCGTGGGGGAAGGGATAGCCTAGTGGTCAGAACATTGCGTTCGCAATCTGACGACCCGGGTTCGATTCCCGTTCAAGGGGATACTTTCCCTTGGAGTTAACATCAGTGCAGACTCCACTCTCCCCAAAAGTCCTTCGGATGAGACTATAAACCGAGGCACCGTGTGCGAACGCACGCAGAACATCTTGCGCACACGTTAAATCCTGTTCCGCTTTTCGTAAGAGTAGGCCATTGTGTGCCGGGGGATCAGATGACAAATTTACAAAACCGCATACACACGGGGACTGGATGTAAAAAAGCACATAAGTGCTTATTCCATTATCCTCGATATAAAAGAATTAAATAAATAAATAAAAGTGGTTTTTAAATTTTAAAAATATCTCATCCAAAAGATAGGGGAGGGGATAGCTCAGTGGTCAGAGCACTCGCTGTCCCCCAGCCAAGGTTAAGCAGCATCGAGCGTGGTTACCAAGTGGATGGGTGACCGTTTGCGCGCCTTGGCTTCAGTACAGTTGCCCAGTTCACCCAGCTGTAAATGGGTACCTTCCCTCTTTGGGGTCAAGGAAGGTAAAGCAGCGAGGGAGAGGAGATGGGCGCCGCCCTCAATATGCTGGCCCTAGAGAAGTGAGGTCTCTGATGCCTTGCTCCCCTACGACCACATAAGTTGTGGGACACCTTGATCTTTACCATCCAAAAGATTAGAATCCAAGACCACCATACACAGTCTAGTGGATTGGGGGTGGGGGTGGGGGTGGGGCAAGGAAGTTCAGCACAAACGGGGATCGAACCACCACACACTTCGACCCCGACTTCTCGCGCTTTCTAGGGAGGTGCGTTACCTCCAGACAACCATGATGTTTACTGTACCGTTACCTCCAGACAACCATGATGTTTACTGTACCGTTACATTCAGACTACCATGATGTTTACTCTACTGTTACCTCCAGACAACCATGATGTTTACTGTACTGTTACCTCTACCGATGATGTTTACTGTACTGTTACCTCTACCATGATGTTTATTGTACCGTTACCTCCAGACTACCATGATGTTTACTGTACTGTTACCTCTACCGATGATGTTTACTGTACTGTTACCTCTACCATGATGTTTACTGTACTGTTACCTCTACCATGATGTTTACTGTACCGTTAGCTCCAGACAACCATGATGTTTACTGTACCGTTACCTCCAGACTACCATGATGTTTACTGTACCGTTACCTCCAGACTACCATGATGTTTACTGTACCGTTACCTCTACCGATGATGTTTACTGTACTGTTACCTCTACCATGATGTTTACTGTACCGTTAGCTCCAGACAACCATGATGTTTACTGTACCGTTACCTCCAGACTACCATGATGTTTACTGTACCGTTACCTCCAGACTACCATGATGCTTACTGTACCGTTACCTCCAGACTACCATGATGTTTACTGTACTGTTACCTCCAGACTACCATGATGTTTACTGTACCATTACCTCCAGACTACCATGATGTTTACTGTACCGTTACCTCCAGACTACCATGATGTTTACTGTACCGTTACCTCCAGACTACCATGATGTTTACTGTACCGTTACCTCCAGACAACCATGATGTTTACTGTACCGTTACCTCCAGACTACCATGATGTTTACTGTACCGTTACCTCCAGACTACCATGATGTTTACTGTACCGTTACCTCTACCATGATGTTTGCTGTACTGTTACCTCCAGACTACCATGATGTTTACTGTACCGTTACCTCTACCATGATGTTTACTGTACCATTACCTCCAGACTACCATGATGTTTACTGTACTGTTACCTCTACCGATGATGTTTACTGTACCGTTACCTCCAGACTACTATGATGTTTACTGTACCGTTACCTCTACCATGATGTTTACTGTACCGTTACCTCTACCATGATGTTTACTGTACCGTTACCTCTACCATGATGTTTACTGTACCGTTACCTCTACCATGATGTTTACTGTACTGTTACCTCCAGACTACCATGATGTTTACTGTACCGTTACCTCCAGACTACCATGATGTTTACTGTACCGTTACCTCCAGACTACCATGATGTTTACTGTACCGTTACCTCCAGACTACCATGATGTTTACTGTACCGTTACCTCCAGACTACCATGATGTTTACTGTACCGTTACCTCCAGACTACCATGATGTTTACTGTACCGTTACCTCCAGACTACCATGATGTTTACTGTACCGTTACCTCCAGACTACCATGATGTTTACTGTACCGTTACCTCCAGACTACCATGATGTTTACTGTACCGTTACCTCCAGACTACCATGATGTTTACTGTACCGTTCCCTCTACCGATGATGTTTACTGTACCGTTACGTCCAGACTACCAATGATGTTTACTGTACCGTTACGTCCAGACTGCCCATGATGTTTACTGTACCGTTACGTCCAGACTACCCATGATGTTTACTGTACCGTTACCTCCAGTTTTGATGAAATAAACTGAAGTCGGCAGTTTCAAAGTACTGTGGATGTATGTGAGTTGTTGTTGGGTTTTTATTTCTCCTACCATAGTTTTAACCTACTTATATAGAGCTTTAACAGTCGCGTTAGATAATTGTCTGTACGCTTATAAAAAAAAATGCTGATGCGTCCAAATGACAATGAAAGCCTAAGGTCAAGCTTTTTTCCGAGGCTGAGTTGTGAATGTATTCACACACACACTCCCGTGTATGCATGCACACTAGAGATATTTAAATAAGCATGTGCGCAAGGAAGCATGCACAACTCACACAGACACACATGCTCATATACAAGCCCGTAACATGAATGTTCCACATTCCAGATTTAATTCCTTTCACCCCTTTTAGGGTATGGAGGAGTACAAACGAATTCAACAGCAGGAGAATAAACCTAACAGCAACACACCCAAAATATAGTATCAATACTAACAGGAACTGAAAAGCAAGAGTTCATCGGAAAATGATAAGCAAACAGTATTACAGACTCAAGACTTTTTTTTAGTATACATTTTTTTTAAAGACATAATCTACGGTTGTGAAAGACAAGTGAAGTTGCAAGAAACACCCGCAGGCCACACACACGCACTTGTATACACTCCCTCGAAAATATGATATTTATTCATATAAACATATGTGTACATTACATGTGTACTAACGCACATACGAACACTTGCCAGTGCGTGCACGTGCACACACACGCACATAGATACCCAAACACAGGCATGCACGCACCGCCCCCCCGCCCCACAACACCCACCACCTACACCTGCCCCCCCCCCCCTCACCCACACTTACCTACACACACTCACACACACTCATCAACACACACACACACACTCACCCACACACACACACTCACCCACCCACCCACAAACTCACCAACACACACACTCACCAACACACACACTCACCAACACACACACATACTCACACACACACTCACCAACACACACACATACTCACACACACACTCACCAACACATACACATACTCACACACACTCACCAACACCCACCCACACACACCCACTCTCACACCCACCCACACACACTCACCAACACACACACACACTCACCCATACACACACACTCACCCACCCACACAATAATGTAGTATTTCAGTATAATCATTACGAAATTTGTTCTTAGATAGATGGCTTGATGAAAAAAAGCAAATGCATTGCTTATTCAATGTACCATCTGGAAATAAAAATTTGACTTAACTTGACTTGACACACTCACACTCATCCACCCCACACACACACTCACCCCCCCCTACACACACTCACACTCACCCAGACACACTCACCCCCCCCACACCCACTTACCCCCGCCCCCCCCCCCCCCCCCCCCCCACCACACACTCACCCAGACACACTCACCCCCCCACCCACACACACTCACCCCCCCACACACACTCACCCCCCACCCACACACACCCACACACACTCACCCCCCCACACACGCTCACCCCCACACCCCTCACACTCACCCACACCCCACACACACTCACCAACACACACACTCACCCACACCAACCCCCACCCCCCCAAACACTCACCAACACACACACCCACACACTCACCCCCTCACCCACACTCACCCCACACACACCCACACACTCACCAACACACACACACTCTCACCCACACACACTCACCCACACCCACTCACCCCCACACACACCCACTCACCAACACACCACACACACACACACTAATATAATAATAATATATTGGAATTTATATAGCGCTGAATCTTGTAAAAACAAACAAATCGAAGCGCTCAAACACACACACACACCCTTACCCACACACACACTCTCATACACACACACACTCACCAACACACACACTCACCAACACACACACACTCACCAACACACACACACTCACCAACACACACACACACACTCACCAACACACACACACACACACTCACCTACCCACACACACACAAACACACACTCACCCCCCCACACACTCACTCACACACACACTCACACACACACTCACCCACACACACTCACACCCACACCCCCCATACACACATAAACACACACATATACGCACACACACACACACAATATATATATATTGTATATTATTGTTTGTTATATATATATATATATATATATATATACATACACACACACACACACACACACACACACACACACACACAACACACACACACACACACACACACACACACACACACACAACAAGCACCAACACAGGCAGCAGAGCAGCATCAAGGGAGTGCAGCCACTCAAAAAAACGCAAACCAAAACCAACAACTAACCGTTTTAAACAACACTTCCACATGAACAAAGATAATTTAAAAAAATGTAGGGGTTTTCGGGGTCTTTTTTGGGTGGTGTGTGTGTGTGTGTGTGTGTGTGTGTGTGTGTGTGTGTGTGTGTGTGTGTGTGTGTGTGTGTACGCGGGGTGGGGGGTGGGGTGGGGGGTGGGGTCAATATTTATTTTTGTGAGGAGCTGCACAAAGGGCTGTTGCCATGTGGGCAGTGTTTTGGGGTCAGAGTCCAAGTGTGTGTGTGTGTGTGTGTGTGTGTGTGTGTGTGTGTGTGTGTGCCTGCGTGCGTGCGTGCGTGCGTGTGTGTCGCAGAACATCTTGCGCACACCTTTAAAATCCTGTTCCGCTTTTCCTAAGTGTAGGCCATTGTGTGCCGGTGGGAACAGATGACAATTTACAAAACCGCATACACACGGGGACTGGATGTAAAAAAGCACATAAGTGCTTATTCCATTTTCCTCGATATAAAAGAATTTAAAAAACAAGTGTGTATGTATGTGTGTACCTGCGTGCGTGCATGCGCGTGTGTGCGTGCGTGCGTGCGTGTGTGTGTGTGTGTGTGCGTGCACGTGAGTGTGTGTGTGCGTGCGTGTTGTGTGTACGTGCGTGCACGTGTGTGTGTATGTGTGGTGTGTGTGTGGGTCAGTCGTGTCTCTTGCTGGGCACGATGTGCAGGAGCAGCTGCATGTAGATGCACAGCGTGTCTGAAACAGGGGCAGTCAGCACAGCTTCAGTGCTCCAGGCAGTTCCTCCATAGACAGTGTACTGTGGAGTGTAGTGTAGTGGAGTGGAGTGTAGTGTACTGCGTTGTGTTGTGTTGTGCTGTGTTGTGTTGTGTTGTGTTTGTGTTGTATTGTGTTGTATTGTGTTGTGTTGTATTGTGTTGTATTGGTTGTATTGTGTTGTATTGTGTTGTGTTGTATTGTGTTGTGTTGTCTTGTTTTGTGTTGTGTTGTCTTGTATTGTGTTGTGTTGTATTGTGCTGTGTTCATTTTATTGAATTGTGTTGATTTATTGTATTCTATTGTGTTGTTTGTGTGTGCTGTATTTGTTGTATGGTATTGTGTTGACTTATATTGTATTCTATGGTTTTTGTTTGTGTTGTGTTGTATTTGTTGTATTGTGTTAGTTTTTTTGCTTTGTTATGTTGTATTGAATTTTATCGATTTGTGGTATATCATATTGTGTTGTATTGTATTTTGTTGCATTGTATTGTACTGTACTATACCGTTTCATATTGTATTGTATTATTTTGTGTTGTACTGTGCTATATTGCGCTGTGTTGTGTTGCGCACTGTGTTGAATTACATTGTATTGTACTGTAACGTGTCGTTATGTATTGAATTATTTTGTATTGTGTTGTATTGTATTGCGTTGTATTATTGTACTGTACTGTATTGAATTCTATTGTACTGGATTGTATCGTGTTGTGTTGTGTTGTGTTCTAGTGGATTGTATCGCTATATATAGCCCAGTGGTTAGCACCATTCCACTTCGATCCCATGGGTCCATGAAGTCGTGGGTTCGAATCTCGGCAGCGTCTGGTGAATTAAGGCCGGGGATTTTGACCATCTCCTAAGTTAATTTCAAGTGCAGACCTGCCAGTGCCTTAATTCCTTTCGTGTCTATACACATGCAGAAGATCAAATATACAGGTCAGCGTTCAGTGGGTCACGGAAACACAAACACACCCAGCTAAAATCCCCGAAGCGAGAATGCGGCTACCTTCATGGTGCAGGGCAAAAACGGCCGCATTGATCGCAAAATCTGACCCTTGGTCAACCTCGGAGCTGTAGCCACGGAATGAAAAAAACAAAACACCACCACCCCCCTCCCCCCTCTGCCCACTAGGCTACACCGGCTCAAAAAAACAGTCTTTAAAAAATAGTAATATTTTTTACTTACCATAAAACTTGAAAGGCACTTTACACAGCACGAAGGGGATGTAGAAGAGCAGTCCTCCCAACACGAAGGTCAGGGCGTAGAGGAATTCTACCCTGGGACTGTCCACAATGGGGGCCACCACCAGATAGATCGACACCACCACCATGACGATTGGGATAACCAGAGGCACCTGAGGTAAAATATTTTTGTAAAAATCGTTGATAACAACAAAGGTCTGGGTTTGGGAGCTTGGGGGTGGGGGTGGGGGTATGGGTGGGGATGGGGTTAGGGGTATCAGACAGTGACATGACAGGTGAAGAGAGCAGTCACTTCCCCCCAGCCAAGGCTAAGTAGCAACGAGCGTGGTTACCACTTGGATGGGTGACCGTTCGCGCGCCTTGGCTTCAGTACAGTCCCCCAGTTCACCCAGCTGTAAATGGGTACCTGCCCTCTTTAGGGTCAGGGAAAGTAAAGCAGCGAGGGAGAGGAGATGGGCGCCGCCCTCAATATGCTGGCCCCTGGAGAAGTGAGGTCTGATATCTCGCTCCCCAATGACCGCATAGGTTATGGGACACCTTTACCTTTATGTAAACAAGGACAAATAATGCGCAGGAAAAATGTTAACGCAGCTAAACACTCAACTGATAATGGGACTATGTCAGTGTTATAAAATCAAAATGCACCAAAACCTACCCCCCACCCCCTTCCTCCAAAAAACCACCCCAACTAACAAACAAACAAGACCCTCCACCCCTCCACCCATGTCTTCATCATCCAACCAGCCAAGCAACTCTTACAAGCAAGGAAGTGAGCACGCAAGCAACACTGTATTGCTTGTTCAACGCGCCTTCTGGAAATATATCGTCGACTTTGACTTTGTCTTTTACACACACACATACAGACACCACACACACACACACACACGCACGCACCGCACGCACGCGCACACACACACACCACACACGAGCACACAACACACACAACACACACACACACACACACAACACACACACACACACACACCACACACACACACACACACAAAGCAGAGCAAAAACCAACCCAGTGCCCTCCTACACTGGATGGGGTCTACAGGTACGGCCTGCCCGGAAAGGAAAAGTCCGGGTTCGATCCCCGCTTGTGCCCGAGACTGCCCCTCCACTAGACCAGTGAGTGAGGGTCTAGTTCCCAGCATTCTGGATGAGACGATAATCCGAGGTCCCGTGTGCAACATGCATTTAGCGCATGTAAAAGAAACCACGACAACAAGAGAGTTGTCTCTGGCTAAATTTTATAGAAAAAAGCTATTCTAATAGGAAAACTAATACATATGCAGACAGGTAAAAAAAACAAAGCTAACGGGTGGCGCTGCTCTTGTGGCGACGCGCTCTTCACGGGAAGAGCATCCCGAATTTCACGCAGAGAAATCTGCCGTGACCAAAAGTGGTATACAAATACACATAACATAGATACAAGAGTGATGCAGGGAGACAACCTCACAGACCTTGTAGATTCTCTCCTCCTGCTTCCATCTGGTGGCGCAGCGGAAGAGCACCACTGTGGCGAAGGTCAGGCCGTAGAACAGCCAGGCGGTGAAGCTGAACAAGTCGATCAGGGAGCCGATGTCTCCGGGAATGATCATCAGCAGTGACAGAAACGCCTGCAGTCAGTCAAAGTCAAGTCAAGTCAAAACCACTTGAATTAATCATTCCACGAAGGGCAATGACAACACTGACCCGCACAGTGATACACATCATTATCTCGAAAGAGACAAGAAAGCTACATTTTATATTGGTTTAAACGTTGCGAGATAACTGCAAATAAAAGTATTACATGCACACACGCACACACACATAATATGCAAGCTATACAGCCTGTATAGAAGTATACAGGCAACGGAGATGAGATGCTTTCGCGAAACTCCTTGGTATCTCATACAGAGATCTGGCATTACTAACGCGGAAGTGACTCCCAGAACTGAAAACTCTCTCGGAAGATATGAAGAGGTCATGACTCTAGTGAAAAAACGAAAACTGAAGTGGTACGAGTAGGTCACATGAACATCTGACCTGGCCAACATTTTCCCATAGGGAACAGTTCAAGGAGAGAGACGAAATGGCAGACAGAAGAAGCAGAAGAATGTAAAGAAGAAGAAGAATGCAAAAAAAAGGAAGAATGCAAAGAAGAAGAATGCAAAGAAAAATGCAACAAAAATGCAAAGAAGAAGGAGAAGTCAAAATAAAACTTCAGGTAACAAACCGTCTGGATGGCAAGTTGGGACAAGATTTTGTGGACCTTTCCTGACTCGCATGTATCCACGCCCCCCCCCCCCCCCCCCCCCAACAGTTTTGATCTAACTTTGAAGCTTTTTAAACAGGCTCAGCGCATCCGACTTCGGCGTGAGAGAGAATGATCTTTTCAGTCTTTCTGGAAAAGGGCACCAATAATAGACAAAAAAAGGCCGAAAACAAACAAGAATGAGGTGGCGAGAGGAAAAGAACCAAGCAGAAACAAAGAGAGGGATAGAAAAGATGAATTCCTAGAACAGAATTTCCAGAAGGTGGGGACGCTATTTATACTGATCCCCCCTCCCCCGGTATCCCCACGGGGGAATTGCATTTTTTAAAGTTAGAATTATTCTGCAGATCAAGAAATGTATAGGACTCTTACATATTTTTGTGGTTCAATTTACTCTGAAGGATTCATCAGTGTATGAGATTATTGCATTTTTTATTTCCAGTTTACTATAA
>CM054149.1:57411561-57414061 GCA_028751875.1 Rapana venosa | reverse complement strand
CCACCACCACCACCAAACCACCGCCACCACCCCCAAACCACCACCACCACCACCGCCCCCCACCACCACCACCACCACCCCCGCTACCATTACCACCACCACCCCACCACCACCACCACCCCACCACCACCCCACCACCACCACCCACCACCACCCCACCACCACCCCCCCCCCCCCCCCAATACTGACCACAGCCACGGCGGAGGAGGAGAGAAGCTGGTCAGTGGTCAGAACGGTGTAGTAGGACACGTTGGTCAGTGTGTACACTGTGGTCACCACGATCACCGCCAGGATGTTCGCCCTCAGCAAATTCCTGACACCAGTCACAGGCAGAGTATGTCAGTGAGAGTGGCAACGATTTTTGTGTCCCTAAGTGTTTTTTGTCCTTAAGTGAACTGGCCTTAAGAGAGGTAAGAACTCCTCGCTGGGGTCTGGAAACTTCCTGCAGGGAAAAAAACCACGTTCGCCTTTTCTTTTAAAAAAATATTTTATTTTGAGGATAAAGGAATGTGTGTGTGTGTTTTTTGCATACAGTCCCCGTTTGTATGCAGTTTTGCAAACTATCACCAAGTGGGCTGCCAATGCACACGCTACAAATTGTCAAAAGAACAATATCAAATGTGATAATTCTTATTGCATTCTGTGAGCATGCGAATCGGTGAAGCCAAAACTGTTCCCTGGGAAGTTAGCGAAGTGCTTGTAGTTACGTTTGCAGGCTCGGTTGAGGTTTTAGCTATGGAATATCTTTTTGTTTGCCAATATCTTGGGACGTTTTTCATGTGTGTTGAGAGAGGGAGAGAGAGAGAGAGAGAGATGAGAGAGAGGAGAGAGAGAGAGAGAGAGAGAGAGAGCGAGAGAGGAGAGAGAGAGAGAGAGAGAGAGAGAGAGAGAGAGGAGGGGAGAGATAGAGAAACAGAAACAGAGATAGAGAAACAGAGACAGAGACAGAGAGAGAGAGAGAGACAGAGAGATATAGAGACAGAGAGATAGAGAGAGATAGAGACAGAGAGAGGACCAAAACACAAAATGACTTAGCTAAGGCTGGAAAAATCGAAATTTTGAGATTAGGAAAAATCCATCCATCCATCCATCCATCCATCCATCCATCCATCTCAGACAGACAGACAGAAAAACAGACAGACAGACAGACGGACAGACAGACAGACAGAGACAAAGTGGAGACAGACCAAACAATGAGGGGAACACGAGTGGACAAGATGGCGTCACTCACTTTTCCGGTTTCTGCAGTTCTTCGATGACGTAGTTCAGGTTATTCCTGAAAAAGGAAAACCAGCACGATAATCCTGAAATTAATTCAAGAATAAATATTCCTGTGTGTGTGTGTGTGTGTGTGTGTGTGTGTGTGTGTGTGTATGTATGTGTGTGTGTGGGGGGGGGGGGGGTGCGTGGGTGTGTGAAATAAATCTGTCTTTAGTCAATGGTCTTAAAACGTTGAATTCATATATTGGTGTATGGTGTGTGTGTGTATGTACGTGTTGCGTATGTGCGTGCGTAAATAATAAGTTTTTGTGTCTTTTAGTCAATGGGTTTAACATTGTGTTCACAATTGATGTGTGTGCGTGTGTATGTGTGTATATGTGTGTGTGCGCATGCGCGCGTGTGTGCTTGTGTGGTGTGTGTGTGTGCTCGTGACATTACTATTTGAAGTCACTTTGGAATGTTTTAACCAATATGAAATATAGCTTTTTGTGTCTTTGAGATTTTTGATGCGTATCAATCTGCCTGTCAGTATTGTAATTGCCCTTCATGGTATGATTAAAGTGTTTTTGACTTTGACTTTGACTTGTGTGTGTATGTGTGTGCATATGTGTTTATTTATTTATCTATTTATTTATTCTTTTATATCGAGGACAATGGAGTAAGTCACGTGCTTTTTTACATCTAGTCCCTGTGTATGCGGTTTTGTAAATTTTGTCATTGTTGCCACCGGCACAAAATGGCCTACTCTTTCGAAAAGCGGAACAGGATTTAACGTGTGCGAAGATGTTATGCAAGCGTTCGCAACACGGGGCCTCGGTTTATGTGCGTGCGTGCGTGTGTGTGTGTGCGTGCGAGTTTGTGTGTATGTATGTGTATATGTGCGTATGCGTACGCGTGCGGCGTGTGCATTTGCGTGTAAATACAGAATAAAAACAGAGAGGATTGCACCGCAGCCAAGCATTTTCCCTGTGGAGAGCAAGTGAAAACCTTCACAGAGAAAAGCGTCCTCATTCTCAACGCCCCACAGTCCACTCATGACGTCAGTGGTTTGCTGGAAACACACCCGTCATGACACTTGTGAGGCGCCCGGTTCGATTCTAGGTTGAGCACAAACTTCCCCCTATTCACATGACCGTGAATGGTGGTCTGGATGCTAGTCTTTTACCTGAGACAGTAAACTGAGGTCCGGTGTGCCACACGCGTTCACCTCAGCTCACGTAAAAGGACTCACCGCAACAAGAGAGTTGTACCTGGTACAGTTTTGTAGATAAACCCCACT
>CM054149.1:57406561-57409061 GCA_028751875.1 Rapana venosa | reverse complement strand
CAGCCTGGTGCTGTAGCTGTTGATCAGCGTCAGCGTCACTGCAAGCCACGTACCAGTTCACTGTCACGCCTGACGTCACTGGCGCACATGACGTCACTGTCACACACTGCGTCATTGAGATACACACATCACTGACGCACATGACGTCACTGCCACACACTGCGTCATTGAGATACATACATCACTGTAAAGAATAACGTCACTGCCACACATGACGTTACTGCCACACATGACGTAACTGTCGTACATGACGTCACTGTCACATACACTGCGTCAATGAGAATCATACGTATTGAGCGCTTTGATTTGTTGCTTTACAAGATTTAGCGCTATATAAATTCCATACAATAATAATAATAATAATAATAATACGTCACTGAAATGAATCATGTCTCTGTCACACATTGCGTCATTAACATACACACGACAGACGCCATAGCCGAGTGCTTCAGACCGTTTCACTTCAGTGTCCTGGGTGCCTGAATGAAGTCTTGGCTTCGAATCTCCGCTGGCGTCAGGTGAGTACTTCTTCTTCTGTCGTTCCTCAGCTAAAACTCCGAGGTTCACCAATGGTGAGATTTTTTACGTATGCGACCGTTTCTGCCCCACCATGGAGGTAGCCGACTTCCGACTTCGGGGATTGTCTGGTGAATGAAAGGCTGGGGTTTTGACGATCTCCCAGATCCACTTCAAGTGCACACTTGGCAGTGCCTTAATTCCCTTCGTGTATATACATATGCAGAAGAACAAATATGCACGATACAGATCCCGTAATTCATGTGAGCCTTGGGTGGGGTTACGGAAACATTAACATCCCCGAAGTCGGAATGCAGCTATCTACATGGTGGACAAAAAACGGTCGCATACGCAAAGATCTCATCCTTGGAGCTCTAGCCGAGGAATGAAGAAATGATACAGCACTGCAATGCTCACATGGCTGTCACACCCATCGTCATTATGGCACAATCACTTGTGCGCTCTTGTCAAGTTTTCTGCTGCAACTTGGAAGACCGAGTGGCGCTGTAATGAAGTACGTCGTTGGAAAAAAGAACGTCACTGAAATTAAATACGTCACTGGAAAAAAATAGAACGTCACTGAAATGAATGACGTCATAAGAAGAAACGGTTGGTCAGGTCATTAGGAAGCGGAACGTAGATAAAATTAATTACGTCACACACACACACACACACACACCACCACCACCACCACCACCACCCGTGCCACCCCCCCACCACCACACACACACACTACCCCCACCCAACACTCCCCTCCCACAAACACCCTCACAATCCACACCCTCACCCCAACCCTACCCACACCTCACCCCCCCCCACACCCCAACTCCACCCCCTCACACCCCCTCCCTCTACACCCCCCACCCCCCACACCCACACCACCCCCACCCCCACCACCCCCCCCACACCACACCACCACCAACCCCCCCCACACCACCACACGCATCACCACCACCACCACCACACCCACACCACCACCACCCACCACCACACGCATCACCACCACCACCCCCACTGACCTAAAGCCAAAGCGGCTATCAGCTTGACCGGTAGCTGGGGTGAGCCACACACGGCGGAGAGCGAGGCCGCGTACTGGGCAAAGGTCAAGCAGATGATGGCCAGGGAGGAGGGCCGGATGACCATCACGGAGGTCCAGGCGAAGAGGAAGGCCAGGCCGTGGCCAAAGGCCTCCCTCAGGTACTGGTACTCCCCGCCTGACCTGCCCAGCAGCGTGCCCAGCTCCGCGTAGCTCAGGGCGCCTGAAAATAAGTTGTGAAGAGATAAAAACAACTTCTGCAATTCAAAAGTGCAGATTTTCACTCCAGCTGAGTTGTGTAGTTCTTAGAATTAAGGGTAGCCGTGGCTCTTGAAGTGGCCCAAATCATGTGTTTTTAGCATTTAAAAAATGCTGATTGCAAAATAATGAACATTTCCCTGTGTAAATTTAAAGAACCTAGGCTTAAAAACATGTCTGTAAAAAATAGGTATTTTGTACTTGTTATAGGATAAAATGTATGAGATTTTGAAACTTATTTACAGCTTGTTTCAGTACATTTGGCTTGTTTATTACTCATGAATATATTTTTTTAGGCTTTACAAGTAGATGCCATTCAATATATGGCACAACTTCTAAAATGAGATTGTCAACAAAATGTATCAATTTCGACCAGCTCCGCGTAGCTCAGGGCGCCTGGCGGAGAGAGGGCAGGGAGGTCAGGTGGTGGTGGTGGTCGTGGTGGTGGTGGTAGTGGTGGTAGTGGTGGTGGTGGTGGGTGGTGGTGGGTGATGGTGGTGGTGGTGGTGGTGGTAGTGGTAGTGGTGGTGGTGGTGGTGGTAGTGGTGGTAGTGGTGGTGGTTAGTGGTGGTGGTAGTGGTGGTGGTGGGGGTGGTGGTAGTGGTGGTGGTGGTGGTGGTAGTGGTTTGGGAGTGGTGGTGGTGGTGGTGGTGGTAGTGGTGGTGGTGGTGGTAGTTGGTGGTGGTTGTG
>CM054149.1:57379061-57401561 GCA_028751875.1 Rapana venosa | reverse complement strand
CCACATCACACCACACCACACCACACCACACCTCACTACACTACAACACTGCATATTTCAACCACCAAGACGTTCGTTTAAGTAGATTTTCCCTGGAGTTAACATCAGTGCCGACTCCACTCTCCCCAAAAGTCCTTCGGATGAGACTACAAACCGAGGTGCCGTGTGCGAACGCACGCAGAACATCTTGCGCACACGTTAAAACCTGTTCCGTCTTTCGGAAGAGTAGGCCATTGTGTGCCTGTGGGAACGGATAACAAAATATACAAAACTGCATACACACGGGGACTGCTGTAAAGAAAAACTAATGATTTTATTCCATTAACCACGAAATAAAGAATAAGATAAATCTAAAATTGACATAAACAGCACAGCACAACAGAGTAATGCACTGCTATGCATTACCAACACACACAACACTATTTGACACTAAAAACGCTTCACTACACTACACTATAACACACCACACCCACACCACACAACACTACACACCAACACAAAACACAACCCACCACCACTCACACCAAACTACACTATACCACACCACACTATCCACCCACACCACAACTACCACTACACTACACCACACTACACTACACTACACTACACTACACTAACACTAACACTACACTACACTACACTACACTATACCACAACAACAACCACACAACCACCAAAACCTCACTACTTCTACACCACACTACATTATTGTTATTTTTTATTTTTTTATATATATATTTTTTGCTGCCTCATCTTCTGTCGACCCCCGTCCTACTGCTCCCACACCGCTTCATCCACATCTCCCCGCCACAGCACACACCAGATTCACTGTGTCTCATCCTCAGGTCGAAGTCCACAGGGAGCCCATCACGATCAGGCCGCCGTGGGCTACCAGCCAGAGGGGCCCGGCACTGCGGCTGGGTCAATTTGGTGGTGTTCATGGTGCCTGTTATGAACCTAACATACGCAGAACACCACCTACTAAGCCCACCTACTAACACAGTATATCATTCCGGAGCCAGACTGAGTTGAGTTTGCCTACCCAGTGCAACCACCACAACGTCCCTCCAACGACCGTCCGGCCGCGAACTCCAACCCTAAAGGCTGACACAAACTCACCACAGACACAGAAGTGGTGGGCAAACCGATTCTGAGTCAACCAATGAACCAAGAAACCGGTAACCACACGAATCAGGAAAGGCTTTTTTTTTTAATGCAATGATGATCAATGACAATGAGATGACGTAATGAGCAGCTGTGGAGTGCAATATCTTTGACACTACTTGACAGGGTTGTACTCTACGCTTACTATCATAATAAATCCCGGCGTCAACCGGGCCCGAGAGATACAGACACCTGCAGTGTTGGTCAGGTAATTTGAGCAACACTCTCAAACTCGCATCCGCAAGTGGATGAAGCTCGACTGTGTGGTCCCAGTCCTTCCCACTGAGCCCACAGCACACTCACTCTGGGGAGGAAACCGGCCGGAAATCCGAAAAATCCCTATGACTCTTATGGGAATCGAACCCCCACCCTTTCCCGTCCCCTAACCCAAGCGCTAACCACTGCGCCATGGCGGCTGGGACCACACACATTACACAAACCGACCCACACCACAAACCCCACCACACCACACCACCACTACACTACACTAAAACTAACACCACACTAAAACACACTACACTATACCCACACCACACCACACCACACTACACTACACTATACCCACACCACACTACCACCAAAACCACACTACACACACTACACACCACACTACACACACCCCCCACACCACACCCCAAACCACACCACACAACCACCACACCACACTACACTACACCCCACTAAAATTACACAAGACCGCACCACACCACACCACACACAAACCACACAAAACCCCCACAACCACACACACATACACCACACTACATTACACAAGACCGTACCACACCAAACACCACACCACACCACCACTACACTAACACCCCACCCCAACCCAACCAACCACTACTACACCACACCACACCACACTAACACTACAACTATACCACACCACACCACCACCACACCACACTACACTATACCACACCACACCCCCACCACAACCACACTACACTACACCACACCACACCACACAAACACTACACAAAACCACACCACACCACCACCAACCCCAAACACTACACTACACCACACCACACACACTACACTACACTAACACCACACCACACCACCACCACACCACACAAACACTACACTACACCACACTACACTACACTACAACCACACTACACTACACTGCACCACACTATACCACACCACACCACCACCACACACCACACTACACTACACCACACCACACTCCACCCACTACACAAAACCACCCCACACTCCACTCCACTCCACTCCACTACACTACACCACACCACACTCCACTCCAATCCACTACACCACACTACACTACACAGCATGGCACTATACCACACCACACCACCAAACCACACTACTCTATACTACACCACACAAACACTAAAACGCACTACACTATACCACACCAAAACCACCACCACACCACACTACACACACCACACCACACTACACTACACTACATTACACTGCACTGCACTATACCACACTCCACCACTCCACACAACCCTATACTACACACACACACTAACACCTGCACTACACTATACCACACCACACAACACCCACCACCACCAACCACACTACACTAAAACCACACCACACTACACTACACTACTTTACATCACACTACACTACACTGCACCACACTACACTACACTGCACTACACTACACAAGCCTAAAAATATATGAAAAAATATTCACGAACAAAAATAAGTTCCATCCACGTACTGCTGTTTTCAAAACTCACTGCTTTAAATACCCTTATTACAGAAATCCCCCCCCCCCCCCTCCTCCTCCCTCCCCCCCCTTCCCCCCAAACTGGCTTTCAGAAAAAAACTGCGTCACAACCTTTCCAGGAGAGTAGGCTTACACACACACACACACAGACGACACCCCCCTCCCCCTCCTTCCCCCCTCTTTTTGTACAACAGCTATAAATTATCCCTTTATTCCTGTTGCAGACGCCTCACACAAAGTTGTCCTGCCATATCAAACACTGGCCTGTCATTTCAATGGCCCAGCTATACATACAGAGCATTACCCGGTCCTTGCAGTGTCCAGTCCCCTGACTAGTCACGTTTCCACTGAAGCAGACTATGCACACGTCAGCACTGGGCTTAGCCCCCGCTGTAACAACATGCGTTCTTGGCTGTGTCAGATAAGTTGAGGGGACAGTTTATGGCGATGAACAATTTCTGATTCTGATTCTGCATGACGATGTGTGTGGTGTGTGTGTGTGTTGTGTGAGTGAGAGAGAGAGAGAGAGAGAGAGAGAGAGAGAGAGAGAGAGAGAGAGAATGACAAATTCTTTTATTTCGAGGATAATGAAAAAAGCACACATGTGCTTTTTTTACATCCAGTCCCCGCCCGTTAGGGATACATCTTAATAAAAAAACCCAATACTTATACAGTCTCACAAGAAAAACAAGGGGAAATAACCCTTTTCAAACAGCTCCCCCCCCCCAACAACCCCCCCCCCCCAAAGCAAGCAAAAAAAGAAAACCATAAAAATACCCCACCCCACCCCCCAAAAAACCTTAACCAAAACAAACAAACAAACAAAAGAGAAGGAAAAACCAAACCAACAAAGATGATAAAAAAGAGAAAAACAGACAGACAACAACAACAAGAACAAGAACAACAACAGAGCCAAGAAAAATAACACAACCAAACTTAAAAAGCCATAAAGATAACATCAAACACATTGTCAAATGTACACATACTTTTACACATAATTATAAAATCAATTAATTAACAAACAAGATCATTTCAAATAACAATGAAATATTTCACTCAAACTCCCATTCAATTAGTAAAAATCAAGAAATCGAAAAATCAAATGAATAAAAAAAACCCAATTAAACAAGAAAAAAAAAAAAAAAAAAAGACCCACAAAACACTCCCCTTCCCCCAACACCCCCTCCCCTAAACAAACACAACCCCCCAAAAGTCCAACTAAATGCAAGCGTGCCGCGCGCGCGTGCCACACACACACACACAAAACACACACACACACACACACACACACACACAACACATACACACACACTTACGCACGTAAGCCACGCATGCACACCACACACACCACACACACACACCTCTCACACATACACACTCACACACACATAATACACACACACACACCCCCAACACCACACACACACACACACCCACAACACACACAACACACACACACACACACACACACACACACACACACATCCTGTAAGTACATACACATCAGATCTTTACGAGCGTTTAAATTTTTTCAAATCTGATGTACTCACAAAGATCGTTTCAATCTGTCCTATTTGGAAATAACAAGCACACTTTGATGTAGTTTATATCAACATGAAAAAGAATGAGAACCAAATATCAGGCAGTTAACGTTCATTCACATATAGAACATAATTACTCTCATTGTCTTAAAATTTATACAAAGGCTCACTTTTAGACAATAAATCAAGCAGGTTCAGCATTCGTCATACCAGCACTAAAAATAGAAAAGTCGTATTATGTTGGTAAAAAATCGATCTGTTTTTACAGCTGAACTTATTTCTATCTTATGGCTTTGAATTTCATTTTAGATCATCCATACTGTTTCTTTTACAATTACTTGTGTGGATTCAAAATCATTTTATATGCTTAAAGTCTATAACTTATAAGCAATCTACTAAACTTATACTAAATATCAAATACTTTATAAATCTTCTGCGTTTAAGAGAATTCATGTTTCCCTTTTTTGCGGATTCCTTCACATATAGGATTATTTTCTAAGGGTGGGCTGATCGGGTC
This sequence comes from Rapana venosa, assembly GCA_028751875.1. Taxonomy (NCBI): domain Eukaryota; kingdom Metazoa; phylum Mollusca; class Gastropoda; order Neogastropoda; family Muricidae; genus Rapana; species Rapana venosa. The sequence goes on along the minus strand of CM054149.1, from coordinate 57,396,616 downwards.
TGCGAAGAAAGGTGCACTAATATAAAGGGGTCTTAGTACTGCATGTCCCTCATCCATTGAAAGGGGTTTATCAGTTGTAGAAAAAGCTTCCTTAAAACAAATTTATAGAAAAACATCGGCATCAAGCAGCTTTCACATTCCCAACTCATAGTGGGAAAGCTAATTGAATACATTATCACTACAGATTCATACAAAATGCTGTCAGAAAGAAACCAACTTATTTTTCAGGATAAAAATTAAACATTCAAACAAAATTCATCAAGGATATTAAATGCATTATGGTGGTGAATATATTTCAAATACCCATATCATATTTGAATGTGAAATTAAAAACCTTATCTCCCTGCCTTTCGAAAATACCATTGACGAATTTTTGAACAATGTAAAGCAACATTTGACATTGCTAAAGGTTAATGTTAATCCTATAGGCACTTTTTGTAGAAATTCTCTTGAATTTCATTTTTTAAAATGTTCTTGACTGTTATTTAAGAATACATTTGTGTATTTCCATTGTTATTACTCTTAATTACACACACAGACAGACAACAGACAGACACACACACACCCCACACACACACACACACACCCCACACACACCCCACACACCACAACATATTTACACACCCATGCGCCCCCACACAGTGTAGATCTATCTACTCTATCCTCTCTCTCTCTCTCTCTCTCACCTATTTAGGGCCGTCTGGATCACTAAATGGAAAGACGTTAAAATTGAAGATTTACTTACTTAAAACAAAATCCTGGATACATATCCATTCGCAAGACATTTCCTCACCACAAGATAATAGACACTGTCATAATTATCAAAATATCATAACCGTACATTTGTACAGACAAAACCAGGAAATAAACATTATTTGATGTACGAAGACAGCAAGCCCACAAAGCATCAAGAAAAATGACCAGCCCTAACATCAGCTATTTCAACAAAAAACCCACACAGAACTGCTTTCCGCTCTCATCTGCACACACTGGAATGGGCGCTCATTACTACTCACTGACCCACACATACACACAAAACACACACAATACACACACACATATTCATGCATGCGCAATCCTATATACACTTATTAGAATTGATACAAAAGTCCACAGAATAATGAAATTGTCCAACAGAACATTGCAAATTAACAATCCATGCCATTCGCTTTAACAACAAAATACAACCCAAACTTCATTTAAGGGGGAAAACTCAGACAAGTTCATTGTTAACAAATTCAAAACAAGCAAGGCACACACCACACACATTATAATTCAAAGCAACTCACTAATGCAGTTACAGAGAGAGAAAAAGAAAAAGGAGAGAGAGAGAGAGGAGAGAGAGAGAGAGAGAGAGGATAATTTGGTATAATGCAAGGGGGGATATATTTACTTTGTTTCCAACAGATCAATTTGGATTTTTATTTTTGATGCATTAAAAGTGGATGAAAAAATGACTTTTGAAAAATTGTTAATGATTGGAGTTGTCTAAATGATCAGAAGGAGTTCCACACACAGGCCTGAGTAAAGTAACAGATTGAACAAATCTATTCTTGGATTGGGACACATGGCTTTTCGGTATTTCGGAATGATTCTTTGGGGAACTTGTTTTTTAAGGATGAGGGAAAAGTTCCTGTCCTTATCTTAAACATCATGATGCCTTTGTTAAATCTTAGTCTTGGTGAGGGAAGAATATTTAACTGGTAAAAATCCACTTCTAGTAAGGTAGCTCTTCAGAAGAACCATTTTTAAGAGCACATTTATACAGATTTAATAATGGTTTCATAGTGTTTGCACTACAAAATCCCACAGGTTGAAGCAAACTATTGAGATTGTATATAAGTTTGAAAGAATATTTTCTTGAATAAAAACAAGAAAATGTTTGATTTTAGTCAGTTGGTATACTCTTTGAGACTGTATTTGCACATGGGATATGTGATGGTACCAGCTGAGATTTTCATCAATTGTTACTCCTAGAACTTTGGGGTGAGGGCTTGTTCTATTGTTTCCTTTTAAATAATGGATTGGAGAAAATTTATTATATAGATTTTGTCGCTTTTGTCTGGTAGTGATAAGCATGCATTTTGTTTTTTGGGGGTTAGACATGTAATTTTGTTCATTCCTTTTGACAAGATCATCAGTGCTAATTTGCAATGTCTTTGCAAGAGAGTTAATTCAATGGCTTGTATGTATGGTGTGTCGTCACAAAAAAGTTCGCATTTAGATTTGATATGGAGAGGAAGGTCCATTAATGTATAATGAAAAGAAATTGGTCCTAAGAGGATCCCTGTGGTACTCCATAATGAATGGTTTTAGTGTGGATGGGGACGTAGCTATTGAAACACATTGTTGCCTGTTTGTAAGATAAGAAGCAAAAGTTCAAGAGTATTTGTGAGAGATTATATAAGTCTAGCTTTTTAATGAGAAGTCTTGGGTCAATTGTATCAAATGCTTTTTTGAAATCTACAAAATAAAAACTCCACAAAATTTATTGTCATTAATGTTAGACAGCCAATGTCTACAAGACTATTAATGCCGTATGGCACGAGTGATTTTTTCTAAATCCAACTGATTTGGGTGAAGTAAGTTTTAATATCTAATGTGGACATGTGTTTTTCATATTTTTTCCCAAAGGGGTTTTGAAAGGTAAATAAAATAGAGTTTGGCCTATAATTTGAGGGTTCAGAAGGTCTCCAGATTTGTGGATCGGAATCACCTTAGCAGTTTTGGGAAGGCGTTGGGGAAATAGTTCTTATGAAGACAAAGGTTATAGAATGTGTCAAGTGTCGTAATAATGGAGCTGAGAGTTTCAGTATTCTGCCATCTATTCCATCAAGACCACGCTACTTGATTGTTTGGGGTGAGTCAGGTAATCGTAGACCTCAGAAACAGATATAATGGTATGTGGAGTTTGATGGAATACGCTTTTTTTGGCAAATTTGTTTTAGTTCATTGAGATAAATTGGACTTCGATTTATAAATTTTTAATTTAAATTTTAAACAGAATATTAATAAAAGTGATTGTTTATTTTTTTCACAGAAATATCTTTAATTACTAGATTTGGAAACAATTGAGTATTTGTTATTTGATTGATTGCCTTCCATACAGTCTTTGAATTTTGTTTGGATGAAAGTAAGATCTTGGAAATATTTCCTTTTCTCTTGCCGTTTTTTGTGAATTTATGGCATTTCCCTTAATCTTTTTGCCTCCTCATAATATTATGTTTTTTTAAAAGAAATCTCAAGATAGCATGCTTCTTCTAGTTCCTTTGAAAACCCAAAGGGTGTTTGCGGACATGTTTGATCCTTATGGTTTTTAATGGGGCATGTTTGTTATAGATTTCAGTAAAAACTTTTATCCAGAACTCAATGGCCAGGTCGGATCAGTAATATTAAAATGTTTCCGAGAGCATGGAACTGCTTAACTCTATAAGAAAAGCTGCTCTTTAAATTTGCAAAAGATCGATAGGTTATAGTTTTATGGCCAGGTTTAGGAATTTTTGTTCCTTTTTTTGCCCATGTGGTACAGACGGGGTAGTGGTCGCTACAGTTGTGTACAGGACACAAGTTTCTATGATGTTTTTTAGGGCCCTGATACATAGATGTGATCAATAAATTGTGTTAGAATTTGATGTGACTCTTGGGGGTGAATTTACTAATTGGTGAAGATTGAATGAGTTAATAACTGGGTCCATTGGTTGTTTAACTTTTGCTAGGTCAATAATTAAAATCACCTAGTAAATAATTTCCCTAATTCTAATAGGACTACGTTCATCAGGGAGTCAAACTTGTCTATCCATTTTTCTTTCTTTTGGGATTTCTGTAGCAGAACCCCATTATAAAATGGGCCTGCACCTTTTATAGCTACAAATTCGATCCAGATGGATTCTACTTCATAACGTTCAAGATGGAAAAGACGTTTGAAACGTTACAGACTCACTAATAAAAATTTAAGAGACCTGTTTTTTTGGGCTTTTGCGGATCTTTTCGCATGATTTTATATCCTGGAATGGAAATGTCATGTTGTTATGTGTCGTAAGCCCTTGACTCGGAAAGACCCAGTATAAAGAAATGGTTTGCCTTGGTTTGGGGATGAGTCTTGTTATATCTTCGATTTTTAAGACTCATGGTTTATATTTAGTGACAAATTCGTAAGCCATCCCCTTTGGGGGGCCATGAATTGTGTCTTGAATACATCCTTAAAGTTAGTTTGTGAGGAAAGTATAATTGTACAAAATGGTGAAGATAAGGAAGAAAAGAGAGACAATGAATAATAATAATAATAGAGGGGGGAGTGAATACTTGATAGGGTATAGTGGGGAAGGGTGAAGAGAGGGGTAAAATAACCAATTACCACTTGAAACACACAATTGTGTATATAACTCAATCACTGACAGTAGTCTGACGAGAAAAAAAAAAATAAATAAAAATAAAATAAAATAAAATAAAAAATCTAAAAGGTGGCGTGGTTGGGTTTCCGAAGAAAGGGGAATATTTTAAAAGGAAAAAACAAACAAAACAAAAAAACAAAAAACCACCAAAAAAACCAAAAAAGACAACAACAAAAAAAACCCCAAGCAAACAACAACAACAACAAAGCAACCAAATCACCCTCAACAACGAGGCGAGACAATACAGTAAAAACACCTGTAAATAAAAGATGCCAGAATATGAATAATAAGCACAACTACAATCAGCACAGTTCCTGAAAATATGATTTAAAAAGAGAATTAAAATTAATAAAAAAAAAAGTAAGAACAAAAAAAAAAAATAAAAATAAATAAAAGAAAGGAGAAAGGAAAGTGATGAGCACAACAGCACTGTTCCTGAAAGCTTGGTCCTGGTACAGGAGATATGACACTGATTTGTCCCCGTCACGTTTGCTTCACACTGCAGCACTGGGGGGGCGTGTCTCGAGCACAGAATAAAAGATTTTTGAAAATAAAATTAAACTGTCTGCTTCACACTGCAGCACTGGTGGCGGGTCTCGAGCACAGAATACCAGATTTATATATAAAATTAAACGTCTGCTTCACACTGCAGCACTGGGTGAGCGTGTCTCGAGCACAGAATAGAGATTTATGATATAAAATTAAACTGGGCACCAAATGACATTTTAAGGCCATGGTAGCAAACCAGGAGTAAATCCTTGTAAGAAGTTATGCAACTTCTAAAATAATGAGTGGTTTTAAGGGGAAGTTCATACACTGCATGCAGTAAAGAACGCACAAAACAAATCCTTGTTCACACACAACACACCCCACATTTCACACACGTATGCACAACATAGGCACACAAGGTGTACCGCATACCCACCCACACCCCACACACACCCACCCACCCACCCGACACGCGCGCACACCCCACACACACACACACACTTTTAAAGTGGAACATTGTAAAGGGGAAATTTGTTACACCAAGTTTCTATGTAAACCCCAGATGGAAAAGTTGGGGCTGGTGAAGTCTGGTGGCGGACCCCTGCTGGTAGGGGGGGGCTGGCGGTGGGGAAAAAGTAAAGGGTCGTCACATATCGTTGACGTGGGAGAGTTTGTCTTTGCCCAGACACCGTCATCAGGGTTGAGGGGGAGGTTGGCGTCCTGACATCCGTGATAAAAAGGGTATCCAGGGGCATATACCCTTTTTGAAGCAGAGGTAAGGTTGCGGGCCCCTTTTTACGTCAGTGGGCCGTGTAGTTGGGGTCGTCAGAGAGGCTGTCGTTGGTGTCGGGGGTCGGCGTATTTGAGGCTGTACGCTAACCTGTCTGTACCTTTTGGGGGTGGGATGGAAAGGGTCAGAATATAAATCTTTGCGTGGGGCCCCACTAGCAGTTTGTAAATATGGCAGCGTGGTCTGCAACGTGAAGTTTTCTGCAGAACACAACTTTGGCAATGGACATATTGGGTAAATTGACGGTCTTTTTTAGAGGATGTCTCCCATTGGGGGATAATGGACGATGCCAGCACCTGGCTTGGGGAAAACATGCTTGATATTTTTTGATAAGTTGTGTCCATTTATTGTCTGTGATGGATGTATGTTGCATGTGTGATTCCAGTATGAAAAAATGAGGTGCTGTACATCTTGTTGCGGAATGTGTTGAAGCCAATGAATAAGGTCATCAACTGTGAGACCTGAGATGCTGATGTTTTGATTTCTGCCTTTGTAATATAGAATAACGACCCTTTATGGTCGTGTCCCTGAGTCACCCAGGGTGAATCGTTGGCTGGAGTACTCTTTGTACTGCTAGTTGTTGGGGTGGTGTGGGAGTGTTGTTGGGAGTAGTCTGAGGTGCTTCAGAAGTGGTATTGTAGTTTTTTCTTTTCTTTTTCTTTGAGGGACTGTTGTCCAAACATTTGGTTGGGTCTTTCCTCTGTGTTTTCACGGCTTGCTTGCCAGAGTCGTTTGGTTGTTGATGCTGACAGTGTTGGCAGTGTTTCTTGTATGGTTGTTTTTAAATTTTTACAGTAATGTCGGATGCTTGTTTGCCAGAGTCTTTTGGTTGTTGATGTTCACATATTGTCCATGGCTTGTAGTGAAGTTGTTGAGTCAGGTGGAGTTGGCTTCTGGTCAGTGTTTTCATGTGTACATTGATTGTGTGTTCGCGAGTGGTAGAGAAGAGAGAATCTGTTTGGGGGTAGGGAAGGAGAAGTAAGAGTCCGTTCTTTTTCTGACTGCGGTGTGAAAGGGTTTAGTCTTTGTGTGTGTGTGCTTTTGATAGTGGCGTTTCAGTTCCGTGAGTTCTGACTTCAGTCGTGGTTTTCTGTTTGCAGTGGAGAATAGTTTTGGTGAGGGAACCCAATGCTTTGGTGGTTTTTTGATTTAGCAAGACAGTGAGTGTACTTTTGCTTCAGTCGTTGTGATGTTTGGGGGAACTGGTTTTTTTGCACAGGAAACGAAAGGGAAAACGATGTATTTTTTGGTGAGATCGGTAACTGATGGGGCAAACTGTTGCACATATGGATGAGTGTGTTTTGTGTCTGTTTTTGGACTGAATGTTAATGGACGCTAACTGTTGAGTGATGAGAACTAGCGTCTGCATAGGGTGTGAATGTGGTGTTTTCGCTGTGTTTGGGGAAGTGGTTGTGTTGTGTTTTCCCCTCTGAAGTTTCCTGGGGTGGCTGCTGAACTGGTGGGATGAGGTGTGTGATGCATCACACAGTGGACATCAGGACTGGTGGTGGGCTGGTGGTGACATTGTAAATGGAGCAAAACTGGTTGGGGCAGGACTCCTGGATGGGGGGGATGTCCTGGGGGAATTATCCGCCAGAGGGGAAGGTTGGGTTGGGAGAGGTTTTCTTCGGGCAGGTCACGCACAGCCTCGTCCCGTTTGGGTGGGCTTCTTTCTTGTCAGGCAAAGATGGCTCGGATCGCTTGTATCAGAGTCTGAAATTCCCCTTTTTAGCCATCTTCTGCACAGGTTGCCTTGCACAAGTACCGCTCCTGTAGTGTAGAAGGTGGTGATGGTGATCATTTTTTGTCTCCACAATTCACTTGTATTTTAGTTTTATAAAGTTCTTCACTAGGTAGGTGGTGGGGATGCTGGTTTGGTCTCTATTTTCACTGAGGGGAAAAGGGGTTTTTTAGTTTTTGGGAAAGTCATTCCAAAAAAACGCTAAAGGCGGGTTGATCGTTTTCATTGTGCATGTACGTTTGTAAAAGGATCACTCTGGCCAGAGAGAGAGAGAGAGAAAAGAGAGAGAAGAGAGAGAGAGAGAAAAGAGAGAGAGAGAGAGAAGAGAGAGAGAGAGAGAGAGGAGAAAAGAGAAGAGAGAGACTCACTCACCCCCCCCCCTCCCCACACATGACAGAAAACACATAAACACAAACACAGAAAAAGACTGACAGAAAAGACATTTGTAACCCAGACGTTTTTCCCCCCCGGAGATGACAGATGCAGACTGGCCTTGAGTGGAACCACTTGCTACGGAGAGCAGAGGACCGCGGGGAGTGGAGGAAGCTGGTTGTGACACCTTCATCAGGGCCCCCACGGTCCAAGGGACTACGAGATAGGTGAGGTGAGATGTTATTCAAACTAAAAATGCTCCCTGCATCGTCCCATGGGAAGAAGCAGAAAGCAAAGACAGGACAGCACTCGACACCTTTCGGGCAGAGGCAGGCGGGAGGGCCCGGTGGTTGGGGTGTGGTGCTCCCCAAACCCTGACCCCTTTTTCCAGCCACCCCCCGGGCCCCCGTTGGAGAGGGGTCCCCCCCCCCCCCCCCCCCCCCCTAAAATTTAAACCCATTTTTCGTCCATGCCAAGCAGGCAAGGGCTTGTCACATTTGTCAAACGTAAAGTCATCTGAACGGATTATGGCTCCCTGTATGGCAAAGTGCTTGAAAGGGGGATGGGTTTGGCGGGAGGAAAAGGGCGCCTGCCTAAAAGCAAAAAGGGCCCGGGGTTGGATTGTGCAGTAGTTCGTTTCCCCCTTTTGGGGCCCCTTAAAAAACTTTTTCCCCAAACCATTAAAACCAGGGAGTAAAGGGGGGGTCTTTTTTTCAAATTTGAAAAACCGTTAACCGAAGTCCCGTGATTTAAAAAAATTAAAAGCAAAAAACTTTAAAAAAACCCCACAGAAACAAAGAGTTGCCCTTTGGAAAAATTTTTCTGAAAGAAAAAAAAAACACACTGATAGGAAAAAAATACGGTTTCAAGAGGAAATAGGAAAAAAAAAAGGGTGGGGGCGGGCTCTGTGGCGACACCCCTTTTCCCCCGGGGGGGGCCACCCGAAGTTCCCCGCAGGGGAGAGGGGGAGTCATACGGGGGTTAAAAAAAATTCAGCGCAATATAAATTCCATACAAAATTTTTAATATTATTATTTTTAAATTATTATTTTTATTTTTAAATTATTATCTTTTTACACGGGGGGGAAAGCCCCCCCTCCAACACACATGACCCCAGTAAAACCACAAGACTGGAACCCCCCCCCCTCAGGGTGGCCCCAATAACAGGCTCCACCACGGGCTGGCCCCAGCGTAAACCACCTCCTGACCCCACACGGCCAGCTGACCCCCCCCCCCCCCCCCTTTTCTTTGGGGAAAAGTCGCCCCAAAACAAGCATCCCCGCTGTCCGCAAGCCCCTGTGCCAGGAATTCCCCTTTTTATCTTTCTATTTTTTTTTTCTTTTTGCCTTTTTCCCCTTTTCTTCCCTGCCACCTCCTTTTTGTCTCCCTTCTCCCCCTTTTGATCATCTCCGGGCCTTTTTTTTTTCTGAAAAGATTTAAAATGGAAAACCCAAATTTCCCTCCCCCCCTTAAGTGGGAAATGTCGGATGGGGCCGGGCCTGATTTAAATCGGTGTTTAAAAAGGGCTCACACACTCACTCACTCATCCCTTGGTCGGGACAAACCTTTGGGGTTTACCCGCACGGACGCGGGGGGCAAGGGGGAACCGTTTAAATGGTTCTGCCCCGGGCAGTTTTCAGGACTTGGTACATGAGGCCGGCCCCACCCTTAAAGTTGGATATCCCTTTTGCGGGGTTCGCCCCCGCCCCCCTTTGGCCCCCTTCCCCACCTTTCCCCTTTCCGGACTGTCTTTACAGGCTTTTATGCCTTGTTTTGGGGCCCCAAACCCTTCATTTTTCCCCCCCCTTTTACTGTACTGCAAGGTTCTTGTTGCCAGCCAGTGCCTCGATCTGCGCCAAGACGTAGTCTTTGGGTTTTTTGCGGTCTCTGGGTGATGTTAAGATCCGCCGGGGCCCATTTCCCATCTCAAAGTTTGAATCGACGTTCAAAATTCGGCAAAAAGTGTCCTTTGCTCACAGCTGTAAAAGGGCAATGGATTTTGGACAAAGGGGCCTTTGTAGTCGCCCTTTAAATGGGGGTTCAATGTGTGGTTTCCCAACACTTTCGCCACAAATCATGGAGGAAGTGCCACAGCAAGTCTATCTTCACCTTTTGTTTTGCCGGGGTCCTTTCTTTGGTAAAGATTTCCCCAAAGGGTTTTCTTGAAATTTTCCACCATCCTCTGGGGTTCCCCGCCCCCAAAATTTTTGAGCGGGTGGATGGTCGGTGTGGACTTTTTCACGGGGAAAACTCCCTTTTTTTCCGTGCTGATCTCCATACCGTGGGAAAGGGTTTATGTTTCCATTCGGGTGTGAAAACCTTTGGAGTTCTCTTAAAATGGGGGCCCAGGAGTTTCAAAAATCGTCTCGAATCGAAGATTGCAGACGGCCCTTTTCCTCCTTTTGGGGATTTGGGCTTGAAGCCAAGGGGGGCCTCCGCATGATTTTTCCCCCCGGGAAACACTTAAAAGAACGGGGATAGGGGGAAACCCTTTTGTCAAAATCCAACTGAAGCCCGGGAAAGAACTCCCCGATTTCTCCCCCCAATGGGCCCTGCACTGGGGAGCTTCATATACGCCTGGATGACTTGAATCGGTCCTCGTCAAAAGCTATAGTCCTAAATGACTTCCCAAAACAGAGCTTTTTGCCACCCCTCGATGGGAGGCCTTCTTGAAGCAATGAAGTTTTTGTAAGCTGAACTATGTTGGAGATGCTTCTCTATGACATTCTGATGTTAAAGTTTCGCTCAAACAGTGCTTCGACCGGGCTAAAATCCGGGCCCGTTCTTCTGATAGGATTTTTTCTGCTTGTGGTTTCAGTTGTTAAAGGGCAAGGAAAAATAATTTTGTTTGGGAAAGGAACAACGATTGTTCTGTAATTTTGGCAACTTTTTCAGCCTCCCTTTTTTGGGAAAGGGGAACTATGGGGGGAATTGGGCCACTTTTCCAGGCCACTCTTTGCGTCCAAAGATGCTTGGCAGATAAATTGTTAGTGCCTTAAACATCTCGGGGCCCCCCCGTTTTTTAAAAACTCAGCCAGGATTTTTGTCAATCCCTGGTGACTTCCCTTCCTTTCGGGGATATTACGGGCCTACTTCTCCCCTTTTCCCTCCACACCGTGTGTTTTTCAGGACTGATGGCGGAAATTTTCCGTGAAGTTTGTTCGGATCACCTTTCATTTTGAATTTGTACGGGCTCCTGAAATTTTCGGGTCCACTTTTCAGGGATATTGGCGCCTCTGAAAGGGGGATTTGCCCCTATTTGTTTCAAAACGGGGGTTTTTGGGCTGCTGGGACTTTGGTTAGTCCCTTTAAAGTCGGGCCCCCTTTTTCGGGTCCCCCCTTTCGCCATTGCCTTTTTCCAACCTGTTAGAAATTGTTCGCCCACCCGGGTTTCCCCCAGGCCCAGTCATCTTCTTTTTGATTGACCTTTGACTGTTCTTTTACTTTTGGGGGCCTTTTTCTGGATTTTTTTTCTTTCACGGCTTTAGCTCCCTACTTTGGGTGCCAGGTCCAGGAAATCTTTGGTAACCCACGGTTGGTTTTTTTTTTCCTCTCTTTCCCAAGGATCTCCAGGCTGCCCCTCCTAAATGGTCTTGCTAAAGGGTCTCAGTGAGGTTGTTTGAAGTTAAATTTTTGGGGGAAATTTTAAACTGCAAATTGCCCCCTAACTCACTTTTTAAAAAATTTCCGCGACTTCGGGTCCTTTACTTTTCCATGTTGAACCACAAAACGGGGATTTTTCCCTTTTTGGTTCTTGGTTTTTCAGCTTTATCCGTAGGTCATGAGTACCATGTCGGGTCACTGCCAAAATCAGCGCCCCGGGGGGAAAATTCTTGTTTTTGGGCTTTGTTGAAAAGGCTCGACATAAATCGTTTGGGGGCCAAAAAGGAATTTAATCCCGGGTTTTGGGGTCCTTTCCATTTGGTGAGTGCCCCCCCCGTTCTTCTTGATGTCCCTTTTGGGGGGGAAAAAGGTGTTGGGGGACATAAGATTGTGGCTGCTTTCGAAAATTCCCAAAAATCTGAGACCTCTATCAAAAAAATTTTCGTCCACCCAAAAAAGGCCTACGTCCCTGGCCAATTTGGGCAAAAAAGCGTAGGTCGGGTCTTGGGATTCCAGTCGCCCTGGACACGAGAAAGTCCTTCTTTGGGGTTGATTTGATGGCGCTCCCTCCAAATCTTCCCTAGAAACCTCGATTGGTCCCTCATCGTAGCTGATGTTTTTTTTTTTAAAAACTTTTAAAGATGGTTTATGTGTGTGGTTTTTCTGGGGACAAAGATGAGATAGTCCCCGCTTTAGATTTGGGGTAAAAGCTGATACACTGTTATTCCCCTTCTTTTTGACAAAAATCCTACTCCCCTGTTTGGGGTTTGGAGTCGTTTGCCACAAAACATAGTTTGGGGATCTTTTCTGTATTTTTTTTCGGGCCCAAAACCGAAACCCAAAGGGCTTTCGGCCCAAATCCAAAATAAGTCCCATTCCAAACTTTGAAGTTCGGGGGTTTGTTTTTTGGACTTCCCACACCCTGCAAGGTACGGATGTTTTCCCTGGGACCAAATTTAGGGCCTTTCAGCCTTAATTTTATCGGGTTTTTGTTTGCGTCCCAGTTTGCATATTTTTTCCACCTCCATCCGGGAAAGTCCAATGGGAAGGCGGGTTGTTGGAAATTCCGGGCCCCAACCCACCGGAAGTCTTTTCCTTGCAGTGTTTCCATGTAGGTATTTCTGTGGGGCGTGGATTGCTTTGGGGGGCGCCCACCCTCTCCAAGCTGCTTAAAATTTTCCCATAGCTGGGGATTTTTTGGGGCGGGTTAAACTCCCCCCTAAACAGGTATAATGGGCTACAGGTTTCCAAATAGCAGAGGGGAAAACCCCCCTGACTCTGACCACGCAACGATATTTTCGACTCAAAGTGGGAAACCCCAAAAGTTGCTACTTGAGCGTAGGGAACCCACGATGACAACGATACGGTCCCCGCTGCTGCCTATTGTATTAATTTTTTATATTCTTTTTATTTCCAGGATAGTGGAATAAACACTTATGTGATTTTTTTACATCCAGTCCCGGTGTGTATGCAGTTTTGTCAATTTTTATTTTTTGCTGCCTCATCTTCTGACGACCCCCATCCTACTGTTCCCACGCCGCTCATTCCAATCTCCCCTCCACAACCACACCCAGATTTGTTATGTATCATCCTCAGGGTCGGAAGTCCACAGGGAGCCCATCACTATCAGGCCGCCGTGGGGCCACCAGCCAAAGGGGCCCTGCACTGCTGCTGGGTCACTTTGGTGGTGTTCAGTGGTGCCTGTTCTGAGCTAACATACGCAGGACACCACCTACTAAGCCCCCTACTAACGACAGTATTAGCTCAGTCGCGGAGCCGGACTGAGTGAGTTGCCCACCTGAGGTGGCAACCACCACAACGTCCCTCCAACGACCGTCCCCCGCGAACCTCCAACCCCAAAGGCTTTGACACAAACTCACCACAGGCACAGAAGTATATGGGCAAACCGAATCTGAGGTCACCATAAGACCAGAGAAACCGGGATCACCAAATCAGAGGCAATTTTTTTTTTAATGCATGATGATCAATGACAATGAGGATGACGTAATGATGCTGCTGTGGAAGTACATATGCTTTGAGACTACTTGACAGGGTTGTACTCTACGCTTACTATCATAATATATCCCGGCGTCAACCGGGCCCGAGAGATACAGACACCTGCAGTGTTGGTCAGGTAATTTGAGCAACACTCTCAAACTCGCATCCGTTAAGTGGATGAAACTCGACTGTGTGGTCCCAGTCTTCCCACTGATCCCACAGCACACTCACTCTGGGTAGGAGCCGGCCGTAGTCCGAAAAATCCCTATGACTCTTATGGGAATCGAACCCGCAACGTTCCAGTCCGTAACTCAAGGCGCTAACCACTGCGCCATGGCGGCTGGTTAGTTTTTGTCAATTTTATCATCCGTTCCCAAAGACACACAATGGCCTACTCTTCCGAAAAGAGGAACGGGTTTTAACGTGTGTGCAAGATGTTCTACGTGCGTTCGCATACGAGGCCTTGGTTTATAGTCTCATCCGAAGTTCTTTTGGGAGGAGTGGAGTCGGCACTGATATTAACTCCAGAGGAAAAATCCTCTCCAACGAGATTGGAACCCGGGTCAGCAGATCACGACTGCATCACTCTAACCGCTAGGCCGTCCCGTCCCCCGTTGAGTTAAGTAAATCATTGAGTTAAGCGTCTGAATGTTGAATCATAGGGGCTGTCAGTTGAGTGGATTGGTGGTGTAGTGGTCACACACCTGTCTGGAGAGCCAGGTGTTGTGGATTTGATCTCCTCTTAGACGGACGCTGTAGCCGAGTGGTTAAGACCGTTTGACTTCAGTGCTTGGGGTCCACGGAGTCGTGGATTTGAATCTCGGGGACGTCTGGTGAAGTAAGGGTGGGGATTTTCAAAAAAAAAAATTTTTTAATTTTTTATTTTTATTATTATTTTTTTTGCTGCCTCATCTTCTGTGACGTCCCCGCCCTCTGTTCCCCCCCGCTCATTCCAATCCCCCCGCCCACCCATCCCCCAGTTTGTTTTTGTTTCCCCGGGGTCGGAAGTCCACGGGAGCCCATCACTTCAGGCCCCCGGGGGGCCACCAAAGGGGGGGATTTTTCGATCTCCCGGGTCAACATCAAGTGCCCCCCCCCCCCCCCCTCCCCAGTCCTTTTTTCTTTTCGTTACATATACACATGAGAAAATGCATATGCACTTTAAAAGGGTCCCAAATTCTGTCGGGTTCGGTGGTTTGTCTCTAAAATTTTTTTGGGAAAAAACCCCGCTCTCAAACGGAAACAGTCACATTCGCTGAACAACACCCCAAACCAAAAACCCACACACACACACACACCCACACACACACAACACCACACACAACACAACACAACACAACCCCCAACACACACACACCAAAAAAACCACACACACACACACACACACACACACACACAAACACACACCACACATCACACACACACAATAAAACACAAACAACACCACCACACCCCCCACACACCCACACAACACACACACACACACACACCCCCCCTACACCACTACACACACACAGACATACAACACACCAACACACATACACACACATACACACACACACACACACACACACCCCCCACCACACACACCACACACACACACACACACACACCACACACCACACACACACACACAAACACAAAAAACCCAGAGTGGGCATGCTTTTATAACAATACTTTCCTCCCAGGAGAAAAAGAAACCCGAATTTCACGATAAAATTTTTCCGTGCAGAAAATGAACAATATGAATACAAAATGGTATTCTAAAAAGACTAAAGGGGAAAAAGCCCTTGTTAATTGAACTTTATTCCCCGGGGAACAGATAAGTATTGACAGCTTGTTTTTACCCGGCCCCTTGCCGGGAAAAGGGGCTATCATTAAAACACAGCTATTATTCAAGCAAACATAAACAAATTTTTTTTGAAAAAGAGAGGAGAGAGAGAGAGAGAGAGAGAGAGAGAGGGGAAAATTTATTGTCAACAAATATGGCTTTCAAAAAAATAAAATCAGAAAAGCTAAAATAAAAATATAAAAAGAGCAAAACAAAAAAAAAAAAGGAAAAAAACACCCCCCCCCAACAAAGCAATACAAAAAAAACAACACAACAAAACCAAACTGCGTTGCAAAGCCCATTTAAAACATTATACGAAATAAGATTCTTACGCGCGCGTTGGTGTGTGTTTGTGTGGTGGTTGGGGTGTGTGTGTGTGTTGTGTGTGCATAAGCTACAAGAAAAGTCCATGGGATGTGGGTTTAAAACAGCGTAGTATTTGTTTTTTTCCCCCCCCCCTGCTGCATCTTTGTTGATTATGAGGGTTGTGTAGGAAAAACGATGGTTAAACCCATTCATTTTTACAGTAACACGGTAAAGGTGTTTTCCCATAAAATAATAAAAGTGGGGAATTTATAACGCTAAATCTTGTAAAGCAACAAATCAAAGGCTCAGATGCTTAAAAAAACTAAAGGGTGGTATGCTTTTTTAATTTTTTTTATCTGTTCCCACCGGGACCAATGGGTACTCTTTCAACACGGAACGGATTTAAAGTGGCGCAAGATGCCTGCAGCGTTGCACAGGGGGGTCGGTTTTTAGTCCATCCAAAAGGGCCCCTAACCTTATATGGTGTAGGGGAGCGAGGCGTCGAGACCCACTTCTCTAGGGGGCCCGCTATTGAGGGCCGGGGCCCATCCCTCTCCCCGCCCCTTTACCTTCCCCGACCCCAAAGGGGGTACCCATTTACAGCTGGGGAATGGGGGGGAAAAGCCCAAAGGGGACAAAAAAGGGCACCCCCCAAATGGTAACCCCCGCTCGATGCTGCTTAACCTTGGCTGGGGGAAAGGAGTGCTGGACCACTGACTACCCCCTCCCCCCACGATTCCCAAAGTCCCTTCGGTGAGACTTAAACCCGGGGGGGCCCTGTACAACGTTCAGAACATCTTGCCCACGTTAAATCCTTTCCCCTTTTCGAAAGGTAGGGGCCCTTGTGTGCCGGGGGAAAAAATGACAAAAATTTCAAAACCGCTACCCACGGGGGCTGATGTAAAAAAAACACATGGTGCTTATTCCCTTACCTCGATATAAAAAGTCCTGACGCTTTTTATTTGTTGCTTTACAAGATCAGCGCTTATAAATTCCATCATTATTTTTATTTTATTATTTTATTATTCGGTAAAAAAACCCCCCCCCCCCCCGGTCATGCCTGAAGGGCAAAAGATTCCCCACCTTATCTTTTTTTATGACAGAGCCTTGAAAAGGACGGATGGGTTAAAGCTGTTTTTTAAAAAAAGGAGATGGGGATCCCTTCCTCTTGTTGATTTTCCAAAAATCACCCGGCACAAAGAGGGAGAGGCGATGTGGTTTTTACACTTCCCTTTAGAGCCGAAGTGCCCGCCCATTCATAAGAGATTTTCCGCTGTGTTGTGTGGTGGGTGTGTGGTTTTAAAATTTTTCGTCTGTTCACTTAAAAGTGAAATTTGACCCTGTGTGTGTGTTGTGTTTGTGTGTGTGTGGTGTGTGTCCCCATATCTTCCACATCGTTTTTTAAAAAGGGAAACTATCAAACCCCCTTCCTCAGGCGCCTGCCCCTCGTTCCCCGTCTTCAAGGGACCGATTATTTTCGCAGGGGATTTAGAGTAGGGGGGTACACTGATTTTGGAAGAAAACTGAAGCAGCTCCTGAAAAGGGTCGCAACAGGCCCCTAGGTTTGACGACACTGGCCGTGGTTGTTCCTGGCTAGCAGAGCTCCAGGTTCGCCGGGGGAGGGGATGTGGGGCGGGGGCTGTTACCCGCCCGCGGAAGGGGCGCGATTGGGTTGGAGGGTTTTTGGGTGGGTGTAGTGTTCGAAAACCCCGCAACCTGATTTGAATTTCGGGTCTGTAAGGTAATCTGTATGGGATAAAAAGGGGTCCCCCAACCATAAGGCGCGGGGGGCGAGGCTCAGAGACCCCACTTCTCTAGGGGGCCCCATAGTGAAGAGTGGGGCCCCTTCCCCCTCCCCCCGCGTTTACCTTCCCTGACCCTAAAGAGGCAGGTTCCTATTTACAGGTGGGTGGGGTAGGGGTGGGGGTGGGGAACTGTACTGAAACCAAGGCGCACAAACGGTCACCCATCCAAGTGGTAACCATACTCGACGCTGGTTAACTTGGTTGGAGGAAAACGAGCGCTCTGACCACT
>CM054149.1:57364061-57374061 GCA_028751875.1 Rapana venosa | reverse complement strand
GCTAAATCCCATAGGGTAGATGCATAATCCAAAGTAGACTAAATAAGAGAGAGAGAGAGAGAGAGAGAGAGAGAGAGAGAGAGAGAGAGAGAGAGAGAGAGAGAGAGAGAGAGAGAGAGACAAATTCTTTGACAACAAATTCTTTTATTTCGAGGATAATGAATAAGCACATATGTGCTTTTTTACATCCAGTCCCCGCCCGTTAGGGATACATCTTAATAATAATAACCCAATACTTATACAGTTTCACAATAAAAACAAGGGGAAATAACCCTTTTCAAAACAGCTCCCCCCAACAACCACACCCCCCCCCCCTCAAAGCAAGCAAATAAAAAAAAAACTAAAAATACCCACCCCCCACCCCCACCCCCCAAAAAAACCCTAACCAAAACAAACAAACAAACAAAAGAGAAAGAAAAACCAAACCAACAGAAGAAGATAAAAAGAGAAAAAACAGACAAACAACAACAACAACAACAACAACAACAGAGCCAAGAAAAATAACACAACCAAACTTAATAAGTCATAAAGATAAACATCTACACAATGTCAAATGGTACACATACTTGTTACACATAACTATAAGATATTGAAATAGGGCACTCATTAAAACTTATGTACAGAGGCAAGTCCAATAAAGTATTGAAAATATAAAATATGAATCCTTCATCAGGATACACTATAACTATAAGCGAGACGATAAAAGGTGAGAAAGAGACAGAGAGACAGAGAGAGTGTGTGTGTGTGTGTTTCAGAGATAATATCCAATATATAATTCCCAAAACAGTATGCGATCCCATCAACACTCAGTTTAGATTATATTCGTTTCAAATTATATGTCATGATAATGAAATAAATTTAATACCCATGCATCCACACAATAAAAACAAGAAACAAAACAAAGAAGAAATCTAAACCTATACAGTCATTGAGGGAGAGAATATGAGTGAGTGAGTGAGTGAGTGAGTGAGTGTGTGTGTGTGTGTGTGTGTGTGTGTGTGTGTGTGTGTGTGTGTGTGTGTGTGTGTGTGCGTGTGTGTGTGTGTGTGTGTGTGTGTGTGTGGGGGGGGGGGAATTCAGGGATAATACTAAATATGTAATACTCACATTAGCACACGATCAATACAAACACTTTTTAATTATACTCATACAAATTGAAAGTCATGATAATAAAATAAGTGCAATACCCATACACTCACATAATAAAGAGGGGGAAAAAAGCCAATAAAGTCATAAAAGGAACATCTACACATTGTAAGTAATAAAAACAAATTCTTTTTTCCAGGATAATGAATAAGTACTCATGTGCTTTTTTACATCCAGTCCCCGCCCGTGGGGTCACATTGAAAATGCACTCAGTACTCATATTTTCAAACAGTAGAAGCAAAGGGAAAAAACTTTTTTTTTTATGAAAAAGAGAGAAAAGAGAAAAAAAAACAAACAAACAAAACAGACAAACAAGCAAAACAAACAACCCCGGACGAGCAAACGACAAAATAAACCCCAGAAACGCCCCCCCCCCCAAAAAAAAACAAAAAAAACAACAACCAAAAAACAAAAAACAAAACAGAAAAAAACAAAGAAAAATTTAAAAACAACAACAAAAAACAAACAGACAAAAGCACCCTCCCAAACAGACAAACAAAAAACAAGAAAAAACAACAACAAAGAAACAAAAAGAAACAACAAACAAAAAAAACAACAACAAAAAAACCTTTTTTTTTAAAACCCAACACCGTTCCCCCTCCACACACACACACACACACACACACACACACACACACACACACACACACACACACACACACACACACACACCAAAACAAAAAACAAACAAACAAAAAACTCAAACAAATCACAACAAAAAAACAAAGTAACAACTACAGCAATAACAACACACAGAGAGAGAGAATGAATGAATGAACGAATGAACGAATGAACGAATTTTATTTGACAAAAGCTACAAGCCCATCAGTCAAAGGGGGTAATTGTAAGTAACATATTAACATAGGAATGAATATGAAAAGGACATGAGTAATAATCCAAAGTCCAGATAAAATGCCAACCAATATTTTCAGTTATTACGTATAGGATCCGTTTCATTCATAGTCTGCTTACGTTTATCTAGAGCCTGCGTTATATATATTGCTAAAGATTTAAGCTCGGACATATTATTTGAAGATAACACCTTTTGTACAAGATTGGTGGACCTGTTGGTTGGGTTTGTCAAAAAAACAATTTTTTGGCGAATTTCATGATAAGTTCTACAAGCAAACAAAAAATGAAATTCGTCTTCTTCTTCTCCACATGCTGGACAAGAGTTGTTGTCTGTCTCTGCTGTAATATACCATTGTTTGCAGTTCAAAAGACCACACAATCTTAGCCTAAATTTTAGTAAATTACTTCGAAGCCTTTTATTAGTTAACGATATTAGATACTGTTCTGGACCAAACGCATCTTTAAAGGAGCTATACCAAGTGTATTTTTCACTAGACATTAACTGTTCATGCCAGTTTTGATGAAAACATGAAATAAGTTATCTTTCAATTCTCTAACAAACTGTTCTTCATAACCCACCCCCTGGCATAGCCAAACAATACCAAATCCATTGATCATCAAAAGATCTTTTACTTTAGTCGCCCAGTTTACTTTACCATTATTATGTTGTATAAGCAGCATCTCGTATGCTTGTCAGAGAGAGAGAAAGATGATCCTGTGATGGTGATCCTGTGCTGAGAGAGAGAGAGAGAGAGAGAGAGAGAGAGAGAGAGAGAGATGAGAGAGAGAGAGAGAGGAGAGAGAGAGAGAGAGAGAGAGAGGGAAACTTATAGATCATAAAATTGAGCACAGGGTGTGTGTGTGTTTCAAGGATAATACTAAATATATAATTCTCAAGACAGCACAGGATCACCATCAATATTCTTTTCGAATATACTCGTACAAATTGGACGCCATGAAAAAGAAATAGCCCAATATCAATACACTCTTACAATAAGGAGAAAAAAATCACTAAAGAGAGAGAGAGAGAGAGAGAGAGAGAGAGGAGGAGAGAGAGAGAGAGGAGAGAGAGGAGAGAGAGAGAGGAGAGAGAGAGAGATCGAACTCGAACTCGAATATTTATTCACAAAAAGGCCATTGGCCCATACATGACGGGGGTTGCGGAACTGCTTAGTATTTTGGAGCAATAATAACGACAAAATGTTACTGTATAACAAAACGTCAGCTACAAAAATATGACTTAGGATAACAATATCGAGAGAGAGAGAGAGAGAGAGAGAGAGAGAGAGAGAGAGGGGGGGGGGGGGGCTGGGGGCTGGGGGCTGGAATAAAAGCGTTGACAAATGGTCGCACCGGACAGATGCCATGGAAGGCAAACAATCAGTTTGGACGGAGGACAGTTGAAAGAGAAACCCACAAACCCCATTTAATCATTTTAGTAGTATAATTATCTGACATAACAAAGCAACTCTGCTTCATGATCCGCGTGTGCCTAAGGTGATAAAGCCATACATGACTTGCCTCGCTTGACTTCTCTCTTCTCGCTTAACTCCCTAGGAAGTTGTTGGCAGTCCCTGACAGAAGAGTATGTCTTGGGGAACTGATGTTGAACCTACCCTTCTCCAGATATGTAACGAAAACAGTAAAGGTGTTCCCATAATCACCTATATGGTCGTTGGGGGAGCAATTTGTCAGAGACCTCAGCTTCTCCAGGGTCCAGCATATTGAGGGCGGCGCCCATCTCCTCTCCCTCGCTGCTTTACCTTCCCTGACCCTAAAGAGGCAGGTACCCATTTACAGCTGGGTGAAATGGGGGATTGTACTGAAGTCAAGGCGCAAAAATGGTCACCCATCCACTAAGGTAACCATGCTGAATTCTACTTAACCTTAGCTGGGGGAAAGCAAGTGCTCTGATAACTGAGCTATCGCGTCCCCTATGAATATGTAATACCCATAATTAATTAACCTCTGTCAGAGAATCCAACGGATATTTCACGTAAAAGCTACCAGAGTGAGTGATCTTGAATACAATGCAAAGGCCTCCTTCAGACTCCAAATGCCTGTCTTAAAGAATAATAAACAGTCATGCAGACATCAACACACAGCCAAGTCATCACCAAACTTCAGCGACTTGCACACTGCAGCTATTCACGCCATTTCTTCAAAACGTACCCTGCACACCGGGATATTTCATGATGAAGATAACTGAGTTTTGACAGACTGGGGCATTCCATTCGCCAGGCAGCAGTCGATGCATCTCTTGCAGTATCATATCAGTCCTCCTTCTTGCTGGGTACAATTTGCAGTAGCAGCTGTAGATAGATGCACACTTTCTCTGGAAACAAAACAAAAAGAAGAAAACAAGCGATCTGGTTTTTGTCTGCAATGATTAAGGCAGTTATTTATTTAGTAACAGCCCTTTTTCGTTTTTACTTTAACTTCTCACGTCCCACCATTCATCCATTGAAAAATTCAAAATAACCCTAACGAAAAAATCAAGCAAGCAGTTAGCCAGTCAGCCAGCCAGCCAAGGAACCAACCAACCAACCTACCAGCCAACCAACCAACCAGCCAGCCAAGAAACCATCCAACCAGCCACCAGCCAACCAACCAACCTACCGGCTAACCAACAACAACCAACCATCTATCTAGCAATTCGTCCAGACAACTAGCCAATCAGTCAACAAACAACCAGCCAACCATCTATTCACTCAGCGAGCAGGCTGACAAGCAAACCACAAACGAACGAACAAACCAATCAACCAACAAACCAGTCAATCAACCAACCAACCAACCGACCATCCAGCCGGCCAGCCAACCCAGCAGCTCCTTACTCGGAGGTCAAGCGCTGCACTACCTACCGTAGAACCCGGAGGGCACCTTGCAGACCACGAAGGGCACATAGAACACCAGGCCTCCCAGAATGAAGAGTAGAGCGTACAGGAATTCTATCCGGGGGGAGTCCACGATAGGGGCCACCACCAGGTACACCGACACCAGCAGCATGATGACTGGAATCACCAGAGGCACCTGACACACGATATACACTTCATGAGAGATATCAGAACCTTCTTCTTCTTCGCCTCCTCCTCATTCTCCCCCCTTCTTTTTCTTCTCCTTTTTCTTCTGAGACCTCCTTCTTTTTTGTCTTTGTCGTCGAACGCTCTAACAGCAGCTATTGTCCTGTCATAATATGTGCAAAAATACGTTGAGCTGCCGTTATGCACCTGACAAGTCAGGCCCAGCAATCCGACTTCGGTGTGGAGAGAACTGCTATCTTTTAAATCTTTCGGGAAAAAGGCAGGAGGAGAATGGACCAAGAAGGCCGCACATAGACAAGGAGAGGTGACAGGAGGGAAAGGAACCCGGCAGACAGAGAGAGAAGCACTACAAAAAGGGCATTCCTGGCACAGAGTTTCCAGAAGGTGGGGTGCTCTCCATCTGACAGGCCCGGTATCCCCACGGGGGAAACGTGACAACCGACCTCCAGCTTGACTGATGGATGTTTCAGCAGACGGACGGCTGTAGCCGAGCGGCCAAGACTGTTTGACTTCAATGCTGTAGGTCCGTGAAGTCGTGGGTTCGAATCCCGGCAGCAGTGTCTGATGAATCCAGGGTGGGAATTTTTGCGATCTCTCTCGTCAACTTAAAGTGCAGACCAGCCAGTGCCATAATCCCCTTCGTGTATATGTGCATGCAGAAGACCACATGTGCGCGTCATAGATGGAGCACCTCGTCAGAGGCGGTCTCTTCCTCCCCGGTCATCAATGATCGGCCCTGAGGATCCCGGAGAATGCTCTGGCTCCTCCCTGGCTCCTCCCTGGCTCCTCCCTGGCTCCTCCCTGGCTCCTCTCTGGCTCCTCCCTGGCTCCTCTCTGGCTCCTCTCTGGCTCCTCTCTGGCTCCTCTCTGGCTCCTCTCTGGATCCTCCTCTCTGGCTCCTCTCTGGCTCCTCCCTGGCTCCTCTCTGGCTCCTCTCTGGCTCCTCCTCTCTGGCTCCTCCTCTCTGGCTCCTCCCTGGCTCCTCTCTGGCTTCTCTCTAGCTTCTCTCTGGCTCCTCTCTGGCTCCTCTCTGGCTCCTCCTCTCTGGCTCCTCTCTGGCTCCTCTCTGGCTCCTCTCTGGCTCCTCCATGGCTCCTCTCTGGCTCCTCCCTGGCTCCTCTCTGGCTCCTCTCTGGCTCCTCCCTGGCTCCTCTCTGGCTCCTCCCTGGCTCCTCTCTGGCTCCTCCCTGGCTCCTCTCTGGCTCCTCCCTGGCTCCTCTCTGGCTCCTCCCTGGCTCCTCCCTGGCTCCTCTCCTCTCTGGCTCCTCTCTGGCTCCTCCCTGGCTCCTCTCTGGCTCCTCCCTGGCTCCTCCCTGGCTCCTCTCCTCTCTGGCTCCTCTCTGGCTCCTCCCTGGCTCCTCTCTGGCTCCTCTCTGGCTCCTCTCTGGCTCCTCCCTGGCTCCTCTCTGGCTCCTCTCCTCTCTGGCTCCTCTCTGGCTCCTCCCTGGCTCCTCTCTGGCTCCTCTCTGGCTCCTCTCTGGCTCCTCCTGGCTCCTCTCTGGCTCCTCTCCTCTCTGGCTCCTCTCTGGCTCCTCTCCTCTCTGGCTCCTCTCTGGCTCCTCCCTGGATCCTCTCTGGCTCCTCCCTGGCTCCTCTCTGGCTCCTCCCTGGCTCCTCTCTGGCTCCTCCCTGGCTCCTCCCTGCTCGTCCTGGCAGGTCCTCAGGTTTCGGCAGGAGAACACTCCGGTGGCCTACCATGCCTTCCAGAAGGGAGAAACAGCTCCTGGGAGAGGTCTTCCCCCTTCCTCGGCTACAGCTCCGAGGTCCACCAACGGTGATATTTTTGCGTATGCAGCCGATGTTACCCACCATGAAGGTAGACGCAATCCGACTTCAGGGATGTCATTATGCTGGGTCTGTTCGTGTTTCCGTAACACACCCAACGCTGCCATGATTTACATAGTTGATCTTCTGCATGTGTGTATATACTTGAGAACAGAGCTGGAGCATATGGGATGGAGGTGAGCTCGGAGAAAAGTAAAGTACTTGTGAACAGCACGAGCAACGCCACTGCTAAAATTTACATGAACGGCCAGCAACTGGAGGAGGTAGACGCTTTTAAATACCTTGGCGCTACACTCACAAAGGACGGACGATCGACGACAGAAATCAAAGTCAGAATAGCCATGGCAACACCTTCCATGACAAAACTCACCACCATATGGAAAAGTAAAGAGGTCAGTTTCCCAATCAAACTAAAGCTCTACAAAGCCCTAATTCAGACTATTCTGCTGTACGGAAGTGAAACCTGGACATTGACTGCTGAAACAGCAAAGCGAATCCAGTCATTTGAAACAAAATGCCATAGCAAACTGCTGGGCATATCCTGGAGAGAACGAAAGACCAATGACTTTGCCAAGAGTCAAATAACACGGCTGGCAGGTCCACAGGAACCCCTTCTCACCATCGTCAAGAAGAAAAAGCTGACATGGTTCGGCCACGTCACCCGCCACAACACTCTGCCCAAAACAGTACTGCAGGGAACACTCGAAGGTGGCAGAAGGAGGGGAAGACAGAACAAGTCATGGATGGACAACATCAGAGAATGGACCAGGATGAATGACTCGGCACTACTGCGCAGAGCCGAGGACCGAGATGGATGGAGGAGGCTTACCACAGCATCGTCTTTCGTGTCTCCTCCACGACCGCCAAGGTCACGGGACTGATGATGATGATATACACGAAAGGAATTAAGGCACTGGTAAGTCTGCACTTGACGTTGACCTGGGAGATCGTGAAAATCCCCCCCCCCCCCCGTCCTTAATGCACCACCAGACGCCGCTACCGAGATTAAAAAACCCTCGACTTCCTGGAGACATGGGATTAATTAAGTCGAACGGTATTAACCTCTCAGCTACAGCGTGGTCCTTCAAGCAGGAATAAACAGGACAGGGGCTCTCACTACCTGGAAGGTTCTGTGCACGTGTTTCCACTTGCTGGTGAAGCGGAAGAGAATGAGGGCGGTGAAGGTCAGGCCGTAGAACAGCCAGACGGTGAAGCTGAAGAAGTTGATCAGGGAGCCGATGTCTCCGGGGATGATCATCAGCAAAGCCAGCAGCACCTGAACACACACACACACACACAGCTCTCTATTCAAGACTAGTATGCTTTCCTCTCCTCACCGGTCCCGAAGTCCCGTGGACCGTGGGGGCACTAATGAAGATTTTGCAACCAGCTTCCTCCACTCCCCGCGGTCCTCTGCTTTCCGTAGCAATTCGTTCCACTCAAGGCCAGTCCACTCTCTGATGTTGTTTTCCCATCGTTTTCTCTGTCTGCCTCTTCGTCTCCCTCCTTGTACTGTTCCCTGTAGGACAGTCTTGGCCAGTCCAGATGTTTGTGTGACGTGCCCGAACCACTTTAGTTTGCGTTTTTTCACTGAGGTCAGGAGCTCTTCATATGGCCCGATGACGTTTGTAATTATGGCCTTCACTTCCTTGTTAGTGATGTGATCTCTGTATGAGATGCCAAGGAGTTAAACGAAAGCACCTCATCTCCAGTGCCTGTGTGCTTACAGGAAGGTGTAAAGAACTGGTGCCTGCATGCAGTAGTTTTAGCTTTGACCTCAGCCCTGATGGTTCTGTCTTTCCAGAGGGGCTCCACATCACGTGGAATCATCTTCAAGAAGGACAGCAGCAGCACCTGTAACACCCACATCTTTTATCCTTCTTCTTCCTTTCCATCCAACGCTCAGGCAGCAACTATTGCTGTCTGTCATATGAGCGACAATGCCTTGCGCTGCCGTTAAGCCCCTGACAAGTCAGGCCCAGTGCATCCGACTTCGACATGTGAGAAAATTGTTATCTCTCAAGTCTTTCTGGAAAAAAGGCAGGAGAATGGATCAAGAAGGTATGAAATATACAAGAAGGAGATGACAGGAAGAAAAGGAACAAGACAGAAACAAAGAGAGGGATAGAAAAAGAGGGAAATCCTAGCGCAGAATTTGCAGAAGGTGGGGGATGTTATTTATACTGACATTCCCCCGGCATTCCCACGGGGAAAGATAATGTTCCTGTTTTTTCAAATGGATTCCATGCCATCTGAAATGATCTTTAATTAGGGATAGCAATGCCTTAAAACAGGACACAAGCTCCAAGTCTTTTTAGCTTGGCATAAACAGAGTTTAGTTGAAGAAAATGGCAAAAAACATTTAGAAAACTCCCACTACACTTACAGAACGGGAATGCGGCAGGAGAAGTAATGGACTGTATCATGGATAGCCAAGCTGTGACACTGAACAATCTGATGGCGACTCACCGTGAACATCATGGAGGGAATGGGAGTGTAGTTGAAGCAGTGGATGTAGGACATGACGTCAGGCAGGTTCCGGTCACGACCCGCCGCAAAGAGAACCCTGCCCACCCAGACACCCACACACACACACACACACACACACACACACACACACACACACACACACACACACACACACACACACACACGTTTTGTTCCTGTATCTTTTTATTATCTTAAGTATAAACGTGTAAGAATGGATGAAACAGTAGGTGAAGTAATTTGTTTGTCCTGACGTTTTATGATTTTCTTTTAAAATTCTTAAAACATTCTTTATTTAAATGTGTGTGGACGTGAGCGCGCACGCGCGCTGTATTGTTATATGAGTATGTGTGTGCGTGTATATGTATATAGTGGTAATTTGTATTTTCAATGTATTACCTTATCGATTTTCCTTTTTTAATGGTTTAATTTAATGGTAAAGGATGCAATAATGTAGTATTTTAGTATAATCATTAAGAAATTTGTTCTTAGATAGATGGCTTGATGAAAAAAAGCAAATGCATTGCTTATTCAATGTACCATCTGGAAATAAAATTTGACTTGACTTGGCTTGACTTGACTTGACTTGACACATGCTCAACAAAGTGACCCTCCCCCACGAAGTGAGTCGAGTCTCATCGAGCAATGTCTTTTGAACGTTAATAATGACGACATTACTGGAGTTCTTT
>CM054149.1:57266561-57349061 GCA_028751875.1 Rapana venosa | reverse complement strand
TTCTTTTTAAAGTAAAGAATATGCAAAAATGTTATCAGTACGTGTCTTATGCAAACAGCTTTCATACATGCTGGCCCCTAGAGAGCTGAGGTCTGACGCCTCGCTCCCCTACGACCACATAGGTTATGGGATACCTTTACCTTACCTGTTGACAAAACGCTTGCTAAGCACATATTAAAATAATAGGCAACGAAAATATATCAACCTTATTTGGAATTGTGTCATATTCTTTGTGCTGAAAAAATAAATACACCAGTGAGAGAGAGAGAGAGAGAGAGAGAGAGAGAGAGAGAGAGAGAGACGCAGACGATTTATTCAAATAGGCCTCAGCCGCTTATGAAGGGGAATGTGAAGAATACATCAGATCATAAATACAGTGAAAAGTCGTTTGATCACTAAGCTGTACGTTACTTCATGACGTGACTGTTTCTCTAAGCTTGAAAGCCTTGTACAAAAATAAAGAGAAATCAGATAGATAGATAGATAGATAGATAGAGATAGAGATAGAGATAGATCGATCGATCGATAGATAGATAGATAGATGATAGATAGATGAGAGAGAGAGAGAGAGAGAGAGAGAGAGAGAGAGAGAGAGAGAGAGAGAGAGAGAGAGAGAGAAGAAGAAGATGACCCGACCTAGGAGCGAGATGAGCCCGGAGAGGATCCAGACAACGATGCTGAGAGCCACAGACCCTGTGCCCGCCAGCACTCCCTTTGGGGAGATGAAGATCCCTGATCCTGTCAAACACACACACACACACACACACACACAACACACACACACCACACACACACACACACACACACACACACACACACCACACACACACACTCACACACAGAGCACACATACACACACACACACACAAGCACACATACACACAACTCACACACACACACACGCACGCACGCACGCACACTACACACACACACAACCTACACAACCACACATCACGTAACCACACACACTACACCACACACACGTAGCACATACATACAACACATCTTTTTATGGTTTGATATTGTCAGTTTTGTTGTTTTTAATCCATGTAGTATGTTATGTTTTTGTATTGTAGTTATCATTGATTAGTTTTTTTTAAAATTCTGTCTGCATATATATTATCTTTTTCTCTCTCTCTTTTTTTCTTTAGATAGATGGCTTGTTGAAAAAAAAACCGCAAATGGACTGCTTATTCAATGTACCATCTGAAAATAAAAGTTTGACTTTGACTTTGACTTTGACACTACGTATAGACAACAATGTGTGCCATGTCATGGTAGTCTACACCAGATATTGTCAGTCTTGGTTGCGTCCATCTCATCCTCTTTTAAACTACCGTTACGCTTTTCTGTGATACTAGATTTTGATTTGATTTGACTAATTAGGCAATCGGTAAAACCCCCAACTAATTTCATATCAGTTCTCAAGAAGCAAGGCGGCAGGATGGTTAAGACGTTCACCTGCCAACAAGTAACCTGTGAGGCTCAGGGTTCGACTCCCAGCCTTGCCCTTTCTTTCAAGTTTCACGAATAAAATTGAAACTGAATTCAAATTTCTTCGGATGAGACTAGAAAAACCGATGCTCCGTGCGCGAATTCCCGCAAAACATCTTGCAAACGCGTTAAAAGCCTGATCTGTTTCGGAAGAGTAGGCTATTTCGCGCCGGTACAAAAATCTATCCCCCCCCCGAACCTCCCCCCAAACAACACAACTGCATCCACATAGGTGTCATGTCGAAGTCGGAATGTGGCTACCTAAATAATGGTGGGGAGAGGGGACAGGGGGGGGGGAGGGGGGGGGGACGGTCGCATACACAAACATGTCACCATCAGTGAACCTGGGAGCTCTAGCGGAGGAAGGGAAAGAAAGCAGAAGCTACCAGTTCAAAACAGCACTTCATTCCATTGGTTGATGGCTACACTACTATCCATAACGTTGATAATCCTATCGTCTCTTTGTGACTTCTGAACCCTGATTTCCCCCCCAGAAAGCCCACGCTCGAGAAATGGATGTCACGGTGGTATGTATTCAAGGACAAGCACAATGCACCCTGAGACTTGATATCCCGCTGTTCATTCCAGACTGAAACACAATGCAGCTCTCTTTCACTGGATACAGTGAACCATGGCCTGTATTTCAAAGACAATGTCATTTCTGAGTCTGCAGTTATTTCGTTTCTCCTTCGTCACAGCTTTTGTTGTCTGTCATATGAGCGAGAATGATGCTGGGCTGCAGTTAAGCACCTGACAAGTCAGGCCCAGCGCGTCAGACTTCGGTGTTGGAGAGAATTGTTTTTTTCAAGTCTTTCTGGGAAAAAAGGCAGGAGGGTGGACCAAGAAGACTGAAAATAGACAAGAAGGAGGGGACAGGAAGAAAAGGAACAAGGCAGAAGAAACAGGGGATAGAAAAGAGGGAATTCCTAGCACAGAATTGCCAGAAGGTGGGGATGCTATTTATAGTGACAGGCTCCCGACATCCCCACGGGGAATGTCTTTGTTTAAGAACTGGACAACAGAGTTAGAACCAACACAGTCATAAGGACAAGGCACACACAGTATGAGAAAAATCGTTTGTATACTCTAACACATTTAATGCAGCATAACGTTCTGACATTAACAAGGTAAAAACCCTTGTTCAAGATGAAAGCGCTTATAGATCTTTCGCCCAGAGCTACCAATGTTACTCTAGTTTGGTTGATCTCTAGGTGATGGGTCATTCTGAAGCATAGGAAAGGATGGACTTTATTAGTTTAAACAGTGTTCAATATTTTAATAGAATAGAATATGAATTCATCGATATTTCTCTTATTATACATGTTATACCAATTTGATTCATGTCATAAAAATGCGTGCGCGTGTTATTATTTTAGATTGTATTCCATATATTATTATTATTATTATTATTATCATTATTATTATTATTATTATTATTATTATTCAATGTCTTAATAGAACAGAGTATTAATTTAACTGATATTTGTCTTATACAACATGTTATAACAATTTTGGCTTATGTCATAAAAATGCGTGCGCATGTGTGTGAATGTTTCCAATATGTGTGTGTGCGTGCGCGCGGCTGTG
Source organism: Rapana venosa (assembly GCA_028751875.1). NCBI lineage: Eukaryota > Metazoa > Mollusca > Gastropoda > Neogastropoda > Muricidae > Rapana > Rapana venosa. The sequence continues at coordinate 57,345,980 of CM054149.1, read as the reverse complement.
TGTAAGTGTGTGGATGCATGGGTTTACTGGTGCGCACATGAGTGATGGTGATTTTGCCTGGGTGAGTTTATGACTGGCTGAGGTATTGCTGATTTGTGGGGGCTTTTTATTTTATAATGGGTGCGTGCTGCTGTTCGGATAGTGTGTGGCATTTTTGTGATATCATGTTTACATGTTTATTGTTTTTATGTATGGCTCGTGACCCACCGGAATTTCTCTGTCTCTGAGATAATAAAGTTTTTGATTTGAATTTGATCGTACTCAACTGTCTCCATCGCCGCTGTCGACGGTAGGAGCTCCACACAACACCACCAGGGTTCGCCATCTTTCTCTGTCTCTGCTGAGTTCTACCATCTCCTGTAGCCCTCCTCCCAGACCACTGACCTCAGTGATGTTGGCAATGTAGGATTTGGTGGTCTGCCTCTTTTCCTTCTGCCCTCAACCTTACCTTGGAGAACTGTCGTCATCAGGTTTGGCTGTGTGTTTCTGTCTGCATGACCAACGTATCTCAGTCTGCGCTTGTCAGTTTCAGCCAACATCAATTGTCCTGTACTGAGAGTTCATCAAGAAGGCTTTCATGTGGTCTTCTGTCTGACCAGTTGACTGGCATTGTCCCTCTCATAGAAAGGTGTTTGACGGAAGAGAGGCCTCTGCTGCCACTTATCCCCTGCAGTATCTGCAGCATTCTGCTACCATTCATTCAGACAAAGCGCCTGCCTCCTGGAACCTAGGTCTGGAATGGTTCACTGTTTGGGGCGCCATCATTTTCAGGATGCCAGGTTTTCTTTACCGACAGACAGACAGACAGCCAGACAGACAGCCAGACAGACAGCCAGCCAGCCAGCCAGCCAGACAGACAGGCAGACAGACAGACAGACAGACTGACTGACTGAGCGATAGGCAGGCACACAGGCAGACAGAAAGACAGGCAGACAGACAGATGAATAGATAGATAGGCATACAGACACCCCAACACTTGTGTAAGAGGAAATAGAGATGGGGAGATAGGTGTCTGTATATATAATAATTATTATATATAGAGAGAGAGAGAATGAGGGAGAGACAGAGAGAAAGAGAAGAGAGACAGAGACAGAGAGACAGAAAAAGAGACAGAGACCAGAGAGAGATCCCGAGAGAGAAAGACACACACATCATCATCATCCACCACCACCACCACCACCACCACCACCACCACCACCACTCATCATCATCATCATCATCACCCTCATCATCATCATCATCACACATCCATCATCATCATCATCACTCACACAAACACACACCGCCCACTCTCATCCCAAACACATCACCACCTCACGCTCACCTATGATAGATCCAATGATCATGGAGGATCCTCCCACCAGACCCAAGGATCTGACCATAGCCACTCCTGACGTGTCCGCCTCCACCCCCACCTCCACCACCTCCTCCTCCTCTTCCTCCCCCTTCGCCCTTCCCTCCATCCCTGTCTGATTCTGTGTCTCTGGCTCTGTCGTTGTCATGGTAGCGGGAGTGACGTCTGCTGCATATATATCCGCCTGAGATTTACATAGAAAAAAAGCATATTAGTTCAGTTGTATTACATCTTCTACAGATTTTACATAGGAAAAATAATCTTCACACTACCTCTAGCTCAGAAGTGTCCCATTTTTCACTGATTTACAAAGATACCCCCCCCCCCCTTCCCCCTCACAAATCCTGACGCTATCTTTTTAGCTTCCTAGTAGCCTTACGTCTTCCACAGATGAACAGAAAACCACAAAGTTTCACAACATCTCGTTATCACAGTGGTACACCTTCCAGAAATGTGCACAGGAAAAGCACAAAAACCTCGCACTATCTCTTCATCTTCGTAACGTCACATCTCTCACAGATATAAAAAGGTAAAGGTGTCCCTTAACCTATGTGGTCGTAGGGAAGCGAGGTATCAGAGATCTCAGCTTTTCAATGGACCAGCATACTGAGGACGGCGCCCATCTCCTCTCCCTCGCTGCTTTACCTTCCCTGACCCTAAAGAGGGCAGGTACCCATTTACAGCTGGGTGAACTGGAGACTGTACTGAAGCCAAGGCGCGACAAACAATCACCCATCCCAGTGGTAACCACGCTCGATGCTGCTTAACCTTGGCTGGGGGAAAGCGAGTGCTCCGACCACTGAGCTATCCCTGCCTTCTCACAGATATACAAAGAAAAAAAATGAAATGTGAATCTCTGAAAAAGGTATTCTTCTTCTTCAAGTGTCCGGTCTGGTCCTGCAGACATCGACGATCAAGGCTCTCCGATCTTCCCTGTTCTCGGTCCCTCTCATGAGCTCATTGTTGGTGCCCTCTTTATTCGTTGCGAATTTGTTTAAGCTGTCTGTGAATTTTGTGCGTTGTCTTCCTCGGCTCTTGTTTCCACAGATTTTGCCTCTCCATAACAGTTTCTCTAGTCCGTCAGCCCTGATTATATGGCCGAAAAATTTGAGCTGTCTTTCTCTGATGGTGTTGAGAAGGGATCTCTTGTATCCAGCCATTTCCATTATTTCTGCATTTGCTTTTTTTGAAAAAGGTATACTAATGGGCTAATGGGCAATTTTTCTCACAGATATACAAAATAACCTCTCCCCCCCCCCCCCCCACATCTTGACACTGTCTCTTTAGCCTAGTAGTAATGTTTCGTCTTTTACAGATTTACATAAAACCACACAGCTTCACACTATCTCTTTAGCTGATTAGTATCACATTTTCCAGAGATTCACATTTTTAAAAAAAAAGCACAAAAACCTCACACTATATCTTAAGCTAAGTTATCACATTTTCCAGATATTTACATAGAACTCCCCCACCCCCCACCCCACCTTGATACTATCTCTTTAGCTTTTGTAGTAGCACCACGTCTTTCACAAATTCACACAACAGCACAAAACCTCACACTATCCCAGTAGTATCCCATTTTCCAGAGATTAACATTAATAAAAACTCCACACTATTTGGAGTTTTTCAAAGACTTACATAAAAACCACTACACCAATCTTGACACTATCTCTATAGTCTAGTAGTAGTACCACGTCTTTCACAGATTTACATAACAAACACTACACCAATCTTGACACTATCTCTATAGTCTAGTAGTAGTACCACGTCTTTCACAGATTTACATAACAAACACTACACCAATCTTGACACTATCTCTATAGTCTAGTAGTAGTACCACGTCTTTCACAGATTTACATAACAAACACTACACCAATCTTGACACTATCTCTATAGTCTAGTAGTAGTACCACGTCTTTCACAGATTTACATAACAAACACTACACCAATCTTGACACTATCTCTATAGTCTAGTAGTAGTACCACGTCTTTCACAGATTTACATAACAAACACTACACCAATCTTGACACTATCTCTATAGTCTAGTAGTAGTACCACGTCTTTCACAGATTTACATAACAAACACTACACCAATCTTGACACTATCTCTATAGTCTAGTAGTAGTACCACGTCTTTCACAGATTTACATAACAAACACTACACCAATCTTGACACTATCTCTATAGTCTAGTAGTAGTACCACGTCTTTCACAGATTTACATAACAAACACTACACCAATCTTGACACTATCTCTATAGTCTAGTAGTAGTACCACGTCTTTCACAGTTACATAACAAACACACCAATCTTGACACTATCTCATAGTCAGTAGTAGTACCACGTCTTTCACAGATTTACTAACAACACTACACCAATCTTGACACTATCTCTATAGTCTAGTAGTAGTACCACGTCTTTCACAGATTTACATAACAAACACTACACCAATCTTGACACTATCTCTATAGTCTAGTAGTAGTACCACGTCTTTCAAAGATTTACATAACAAACACTACAGAAATCTTGACACTATCTCTACAGTCTAGTAGTAGTACTACCTCTTTCACAGATTTACATAAATAACAAAGCTTCACAATCTCTTTAGCTCAGTCGAATAACATTTCCATAGATTAACATTGATAAGAAAAACAATGCCCAAAGCTCACACTAAAGAAAAACAATGCCCAAAGCTCACACTATCTCTTTAGCTCCCCAGCATTACATTTTTCAGAGATTTACATAAAAATACCCAGAAGACACCAAAACCTTCACACCTTCTCTTTAGCTCAGTAGTAATATCCCATTTTCAACAGCTATACATAAGTTTTAAAAAATCTCCAAAATCTCACACTATTTCTTTAGCTCAGAAGTAATATTACATTTTCCAGAGCTTCACATAAGTTTAAAAAAATCACCAAAATCTCACACTACCTCTTAGCTCAGTAGTAATATTACATTTTCCACAGCTGTACAAAAGTTTTAAAATATCACCTAAATCTCACACTATCCCTTTAGCTCAGATGTAGTATCACATTTTCCAGAAATCTACATTAAGAAAAAAAAATTCACCAAAACCTTATACTATCTCTTGAGTTTACTAGTATCACATTTTCCAGAGATGTACCTGAACAAAAACACCTTCCCCTGCAACCACACCCTATCTCTTTGGCTCATAGTAGCATAACATTTTCCACAAATTTGCATTTAACCCCCATCCCCCCCCACAAGACTTCACACTGTCTCATACTATCGTACCATTTACCAGAATTTATCATTCAAAAAGACCACCACCACCACCATCACCACCACAACCCCAAGCTCACACTCCTGTGTACCCCAGGGATCGTGTCACACGGCAGCTTCAGGACTGAGGCAAGGCACAGACTCTCCCCGTTCACTGCCCAAGTATCAGCCACTTCTGGGACAAAGCCCTTGGCACGCCACTGTGTGCGACAGACTGGAGGAATTTACGATCCGACTTCGTGTGTCAGAAGATAGTCTCCTACCTACGTATCCACTTTACATAATTGTGTGCACTTCTTGTTCTTGCATAAATCAGTTCTTCCCCCCCCCCCCACCCCACCCTCTTAGACCGATTAGTAATAGTAAGGGGACAGGATAGCTCAGTGGTCAGAGCACTCGCCTTCCCCAAGCTAAGGTTAAGCAGCATCGAGCGTGGTTACCAAGTGGATGGGTGACCGTTTGCGCGCCTTGGCTTCAGTCTTCTTCCTCTTCGTCGTCGAACATCGGACTTCGGCATGGGAGAGAATTGTTATCTTGTGTGTCTTTCTGGAGATAAAAGGCAGGAGAATGGACCAAGAGGGCAGAAAAAAAGACAAGAAGGAGGTGGCAGAAAGAAAAGGAACAAGGTAGTAACAACGAGAGAGATAGAAAAGAGGGAATTCCTAGCACAGAATTTTCAGAATGTGGGGATGCTATTTATACTGACAGGCCCAACAGCACCCCTTAGCTTCAGTACAGTTCCCCAGATCACCCAGCTGTAAATGGGTGCCTGCCTCTTTAGGGTCAGGGAAGGTAAAGCAGCGAGGGAGAGGAGATGGGCGCCGCCCTCAATATGCTGGCCCTAGAGAAGTGAGGTCTCTGACGCCTCGCTCCCCTAGGACCTTATAGGTTATGGGACTCCTTTACCTTTTTACCTTTACCTTCTAGTGTGGTGAGGCTACGATGAAGGAGTTGTCCGGGTGGTTGATTGTCAAGTGTGTGGTTTGTGAGTAGTCAGGTTTTGTCACGTGGTGGTGGTGGTGTCTGGATTAGGTTGGGGTTTTGTGTTTGTTTTTTTTGTTTTGCTGTGTGTTGGTTTGGTTTTGCTGTGTGCTGGTTTGTTTTGCTTTGTGTTGATTTTTTTGTTTTGCTTTGCGTTGGTTTGGTTTGCTTTGTGTTGTTTGTTTTGTTTTGTTTTGTGTTGTTTGGTTTGGTTTGCTTTGTGTTGGTTTTGGTTGTTTTGCTTTGTGTTGTTTGGTTTGTTTTGCTTTGTGTTGGTGGGTTTTTTGTGCTTTGTGTTGGTTTGGTTTGCTTTGTGTTGGTTTGGTTTGGTTTGCTTTGTGTTGGTGGTTTTTGATTTGTGTTGGTTTGTTTTGCTTTGTTTGGTTTTTTGGTTTGCTTTGTGTTGGTTTTGTTGGTTTTGCTTTGTGTTAGTTTTTTGTTTGCTTTGTGTTAGTTTGTTTGTTTGTGCTTTGTGTTGGTTTTTTGTTTTGCTTTGTGTTGGTTTTTTGTTTTGCTTTGTGTTGGTTTTTGTTTTGCTTTGTGTTGGTTTTGGTTGTTTTGCTTTGTGTTGTTTTTTTGTTTTGCTTTGTTTTGGGGTTTTGTTTGCTTTGTTTGGTTGTTTGTTTTGCTTCGGTTTGCTTTGTGTTGTTTTTTTGCTTTGTGTTGGTTTGAGTTTTTTTTTTGCTTTGTGTGGTTGTTTGTTTTGCTTTGTGTTAGTTTTTTGTTTTGCTTTGTGTTGGTTTTTTTGTGTTGGTTTGATTTTTTGCTTTGTGTTGGTTATGTTTGTTTTGCTTTGTGTTGGTTTTTGTTTGTTTTGCTTTGTGTTGGCTTTTTTGTTCGTTTCTCGGTTCGAGCTCCACCAATGGTGTATTTTGCGTTTACCTCCCCCCCCCTCCCCACTGTAATTCCGGCTTGGGGATGTGTTCTGGGTATGTTAGTGTTTTCCTACCCCGCCACCTAACGCTGACATGAATTATGGGATCTTTAACCGTGTATAGTTTGATCTTCTGTATACACGAAGGGAATTAAGGCACTGGCAGATCTGCATTTGAAGCTGACCTGGGGGATCGTAAAAAATCCCCAACCTTAATTCACCAGTCGCTGCCGAGATTCGAACTCACGACTTCATGGACCCATGGGATTGCAGTTGAACGGTGTTAACCACTCTGCGGCTATGATGTCCGTCTGTTCTTTTGTTGTTGTTTCAAGTTCCCAAGGTTGATGACCGTATGCAGACTTACTATTGCCTTGGTGTTAAGTGGTGTGATGAATTATGAAAGCACATTATATATGGCACATGACCCTGCACTAAGACTAAGGAAGAATGAGAACACCCCCTCCCCCCTCACCTCCCCGCGCCTCCCCACAACGACTGACATAAACAAACATCTACCTGACGAGTTGCGCTCGCCAGTGTATTGTAATATCACTTTAAGTCACGGCAGATTTCTCCGCGTGAAATTCCGGCCGCTCTCCCCGGAAAAGCGCGTCGCCGCAAGAGCAGCGCCACCAATTATGTTTTTTCTTTTTCCAATCTGCAACTGTATTTGTTTCCCTATCAGAGTGGATTTTTTAAAACAGAATTTTGCTAGGGACAACTCTCTTGTTGCCGTGGGTTCTTTTACGTGTGCTAAATGATTGTGTGCAACACACAGGACCTCTGTTTATCGTCTCATCCGAAAGACTAGCACCCTGTTCACCACTCCTGGTCTAATGGACGGGGGAAAAGTTTCGGGCCCAAACGGGATTTAAACCACAGCACACTTCTGACCCGGACTTTTCGCTGTCTAGACAGCCGCGTTACCTCTAGACCACCAATCCACCGATTTGACAACGTTCTGTCGTACTTTCGATTTCAGAAATGCACAGGAAGCTGTCAATGTTAGGCCTCTGTGAGGCCACCAGCTAGAAGACGCCCCGCAATGCTACCTGTCCCCGCCCAGTACTTCGTCAATAATGTTTGCATCTCCCGTGGGGATGCCGGGGGCCTGTCAGTATAAACAGCATCCCCACCTTCTGGAAATTCTGTGTCAGGAATTCCCTCTTTTCTATCCCCCTCTTTCATTCTGCATTGTTCTTTTTCTTCCTGTTACCTTCTTCGTGCCTATTTTCTGTCTTGTTGGTCCATTCTCCTGTCTTTTCCCCCAGAAATATTTAGAAGATAACAATTCTGTACCATGCTGAAGTCGGATGCGCTGGGCCTGACTTGTCAGGTGCTTAACGGCAACACAACGCATTTTCGCTCATATGACAGTGATAGCTGCTGTCTGAGCGTTCGATGAAAAAAAAGTTACCTTTGATAATGATATTGATGCTGCTACTACTACTACTGCTACTACTACTACTACCACTACTACTACTACTACTACCACTACCACTACTACTACTACTACTACTACCACTACTACTACTACTACTACTACTACTACTACTACTACTACTACTACTCCTCCTGCTGCTCCTGCTGCTGCTGCTGCTGCTAATGATTATTGTGGCCATGATGATGATGACGGTGGTGTTGATAACAATACGAACGATTATGAAAGAAAGAAAAATAGAAAAGAGACATGGATGAAGAGAAAGGATGAATGAATATAACACACACAAACGCACGCACACACACACACACATTCATACACATAACACAACACATTGTCTTTTGAATGCTTTTATAAGTCAATTTTCTTGATTTTGTTGTGAGGGTTGGATGAACAAAGTTGTGTAAACTTAATCTTTTACCCTCAATAAAGATCATTTTGTCTTGTCCTTATTTCACACACAACACACACACACACACACACACACACACACACACACACACACACACACACACACACACACACACACACACACACACACAGAGAGAATACAATTATCTGAACTAAGCGAGCTTCTCATGCCCTCTAACTTATGTCGAACCACTTCCACACTGATGTTTGGGATGATCCGCATCGAGAATCGTGACTTGGAATGAATGGGAGCTCTAAATAAGTTAAAGTACTCGTACATTTCTTCTTCGTCAAACGCTCAGACAGCAACCATTGTTGTCTGTCTGGAAATTGTGTGCTAGGAATTCCCTCTTTTCTATCCCTCTCTTTGTTTCTGCCCGGGTCCTTTCCTTCTTGTCACCTCCTTCTCGTCTATTTTCTGCATTCTTGGTCCACTTTCCTGCCCCCCCCCCCCTCCACCCCCAGAGACTTAAAGATAACAATTCTCTCCCACGCCGAAGTCGGATGTACTGGGCCTGACTTGTCAGGCGCTTAACGGCAGCGCAACGTATTTTCACTCATATGACAGACAATACTCGCTGTGTCCGACTTCGGCATGGGAAAGAATCGTTCTCTTTCAAGTCTTTGTGGGGGAAAAAAGCAGGAGATTGGACCAAGAAGGCAGAAAATAAACAAGAAGGAGGTGACGGGAAGACAATGACAATGACAAATTCTTTTATTTCGAGGATAATGAATAAGCACACATGTGCTTTTTTACATCCAGTCCCCACCCTCTTTAGGGTCAGGGAAGGTAAAGCAGCGAGGGAGAGGAGATGAGCGCCGCCCTCAATATGCTGGCTCTAGAGAAGTGAGGTCTCTGACGCCTCGCTCCCCCACGGCCTTATAGGTTATGGGACTCCTTTACCTTTACCTTACCCCGCCCGTTAGGAGAACAGAAACGAGGCAGAAAAAAGAGAGGGATAGAAAAGAAGGAATTCCTAGCACAGAATTTCTAGAGGGAGCATTTTTGCTCATATGAAAGACAATAACAGTTGCTGTCTAAGCGCTGGATGAAGAAGAAGAAGAAGAGTACACTTTTAACCTCTTTGTACATGAATATGGGTCACAGTTAAGCACTTGTAGGTCCTTTCTGCATTAATATGGGTCGCAATTAGTATAGCACTTTAAACGACTTTGACCTTTTTGCAAACACAAAAATAAGTTAGAGGTTACATTGACACCCGAGAGTTAGAGGGCTTTTTTTTTTTGGGGGGGGGGGGGGGGGGGGGGGGGGGGGTATATTTTCAGAGTAAAATAAAAAGGATTACACCAGTACTTACTTTGTGACTGACTTGTAGTTAGCAACACAACTTGGGATAAACTGATTGATAAGCTTTCCGTGTGGCCAACTAGACACGGAGACTTTCAGAAACTTAACCATAATCCTTTGTCACAAAGAATGGTCACAGGCAAGCACTGTTAGTAGACAGTGAATAAACTGTTGTTTAAAACCAACAAACAAATGATCGCATACGCGTACACATCTCTGAAAGAAATAAGGAAGTGTTGGTTCGTTTCTCGGCTAGAGTTCCCAGATTTACCAATGGTGAGATTTTTGCACATGCAGCCGATTTTTCTGGCCCACCATGAAGGTAGCTGCATTCCGACTTCGGTGGATGTATATTTCTGTAGTTCACCGAACGCAGGCTTGAATTACGGGATCTTTAATATGCATATTTGGTCTTCTGCTTGTGTGTGTGTGTGTGTGTGTGTGTGTGTGTGTGTGTGTGTGTGTGTACATACATACACAGACACACACACACACACACACACACGGAGGGAACTAAGGCACTGGCAGGTCTGCAGTTGGAGTTGACCTAGGAGATGGTAAAAATTCCCACCCTTAATTCACCATAAGCCGCAGAGATTCGAACCCGCAACTTAACGGACACATGGGATTGAAGTCGAACGGTCTTAACTGCTCCGCTATAGGCTGGCGTTCATCAAATAAATATTAAATATAGCAGGACAGGGAGGGAGGGAGGGAGGGGGGGGGAGAAAGGGGTCAGAAATGCACACTATTAGTGACGTATTCAAGATTTGGGCACATGAATGGGTCACAGGCTGTTAAAGGAATGACATGCATAACGGTAAGTAATCATAAAAGTGGGTCACCTTTTGAGATGTAGAAAGGCCTCGAGGCGACAGCCCCGGTATGGCCTCTGCCGTCGGCGGGGCTTTACACAACAAGAGTTAATAGCTCATGAAAACTTATAGTGAAAAAACAACAACTAAGAGGGGGTGGAGAAGGAGAGAGCGAGAGAGAGAGAGAGAGAGAGAGAGAGAGAGCAGAGCAAGCGAGAGAACAATGAACAATGAACAAAGTTTATTCTTCAGGCCACCAGCCCTTAGAATGGGGTCAAACCAAACATATCAAAACGAAGCCAAAACAAAACATGACATATATGGCAACTGCCAAAACATAACAGTAAATGTAACATGGGACTGTCCAAAAGTGAGACCAAATTTTCTACTTTAATCAGTTGTGTACATTAAACATTATTCAATATCCATTCTCCAAATTTTCAACATATTCCTGCCGTACTATCAAAGCATTGAAAAGATAAAAGCTTGAGATTGGAATGGAAGAAACTGAACCATGTTTGAGCAAACTCACGTATGGTTGGTTACTAGAGTCCAAATACTTATGTCTTAAATCAGTATAAAGAATGCAGCTCTTTAGAAAATGATCATAATCTTCCAATACATTACACAGCTTACACATGTGGTCAATATTTTTTTTTAAAGTTCTTTTGAAAGATGATCCATTAATTGGTAGTAAGCCAAGACGAAGTTTTATTAAACAGTCTCTGAAACATTTTATATCTAAGTAGTCGAAATATCGTTCATATTCAAAGTTAGCTTTAAACAGTCTATATGTTTGATATATGTCTTTGACCATGACAGATCCATTCCACTCTTGTAAATACACATATTTCATTCTCTGTTTAAATAATGATATAAAAGTTCGTTTGCAACCAACTCTTTGATGCAGCCAGGCATATCCAAAACCATGATTAAACAGAGCATTCTTAAGTAGCGTTATCCAACATGTTTTACCATGCTCAGCCATGTGAATCATCATTAGATATGCTTGCTTGGGTAGCCTGTTCATGTCCATTTTCAACAGTCTAATCCAGTAACAAATACACCTGACTGCACTGTTTATGTATAATGGATATCTTTCCTATTTCTTCATAAACAAATTTGTTTGATACCTTGAGTGGTATATATTTAGAAAACGTTTACAGGCAAAGGTGTGTGTCTTTTCAATGTTTTTCAGTCTATGGAGTCCCCACATCTCAGAACCATACAAAAGAATTGTCAGTACCTGTGCATCAAAAATTCGAAAAAAGCCCAATCCTTTGAAATGTTGTTTAACTTTGATATATGTTTCACACTTTCAATACACGCGCGTCTTCCTTTCACTGCAGGAGCATTAATACCTCTGTTCACACTCATTTTTGTTGTAAACACAAGTCCTAGATAGTTGTATTCATTTACCACTTGTGGTACACTGCCCCCAAGTTTCCATTTTTCATGTTCCCCTAAAATCTGCCTTTGGGAAACACCATAACTTAAGTTTTCTCAGTGTTAACATTCCAAAAGAGATTTTGACATGCACTGTGTAAATTGCTGATTTGATTTTGTAAACCAGCTACAGTATTGGACAGTAATACTGTATCATCCCCAAACAAAAGGAAATATGATTCCAAACAATCTGGCAAAAACTGAATACCATGAAGACCATTATTATCTACTGCTGAAGCAATTTCATTTGTATATAAGAAAACAGAGTAGGACTCATTATACATCCCTGTCTCAGATCTATCGCACATTATAAAAAAATCTGTCAATTGGTCTTCGCACGCAAGACACCACAGATTGGTACATAGCCATACTAGCATTTAAATGCAAGCGAGAGAGAGAGAGAGAGAGAGAGAGAGAGAGAGAGAGAGAGAGAGAGAGAGAGAGAGATTCTGGGGTCACAAAAGCAAAGCAAATGTTGCTTGATAGATGCCTGTAAAGGAAGGACCCAAACATGGCTTTATGAAAAGGACCCAGCTATTGACTAGAGGGGAAACTGTATGCTGTAAGTGACCCACACAATACCTTGTGAGCAAGGCTCTGACCATCAGCCTGTCCAGACCCTTCCCCTCTTTCAGCAACGAGAGGGAGGGGAAGGGAGGGGAAGGGAGGGGAAGGGAGGACCTAGCGCAGTGGTTAGAACTTCCTAGTCATGATCTGACGGTAACTGAGGGTTGACGCCAACATACTCAGCATGCACCCTGATCCCTGGAGAATGGACTCCACCTGGTTCAACTTGCCCATCACACACACACACACATTTGATTAGGTTTTTTATTCTATGTCTGCATATATATTATCTTTCTTTCTCGCTTTTAAAAAATGTTTTTTTTTAGATAGATGGCTTGATGGAAAAAAAGCAAATGCACTGCTTATTCAATGTACCATCTGAAAATAAAAGTTTGACTTTGACTTTGACACACCAGTGCTGACCACACTACCCCTCAAAAGTCCTTTGGATGAGACTATAAACTGAGGTCCTGTGTCCGACTGTATGCAGAACATCTGGTGTGCACGTTAAAACCCGTTCCGCTTTTCGGAAGAGTAGGCCACTGTGTGCTGGTGGAAATGGGTGACAAAATTAACAAAACTGCATACACATGGAACCTGGATGTAAAAAAACCACCACATGAGTGCCTATTCCATTTTATTCAAAATAAAAGAAAAAATCTATAAAAAAAAAACCCCACACACACAAATCATGCACTGTTCAGACCCAAGATAAAGCAACTACTTTGAATAATGTTTTTTATTTTATAATTTCATACTCAATTTATGATGCACATAGCGTTGAAGCAATTCAATTCAATCCAATTTAATTAAAATACTTAACATCTCACAAATACAGAAATTTACTACAAATGAAATAAAAATCAATGAATAAATAAACACTAACAAGACAGCTGGCCCCTGTTAACATCAGTAATGATCTCAACAACAAAAAAACCATACACACACACGCAGTTGATCATACTGGACAGACAGACTAAAAAGCATACAGCATGTATAAGAAGGCATGTGTACATATGAACGCAATGACATTCACATGCACGCACTCACACATGCATGCATGCACGCACACACACATGTGCGCACACACACATGGGTGCATGTGTACACATGCATGTGCACACAGTCACACATGCACGTGCATACACACGTGTGCACACTTACATACACACATCTATCCCCTTGCAAGTGCTGCATATTCAAGGCTCAGATTTAAACCAATGGAAGGGGGCCAGATAGCCTAGTGGTTAGAGCATTGCATTCCTGATCTGACAGCCCAGGATCAAGCCACCACAAAGGCACTGCCATTTTCAGGAAATTCTACCCTGGAGCTAACATCAGCATTGACTCAATTCTCCCAAAAGTCCTTTGGATGAGACTACAAAATGATCACAAACCTCCGCTTCGCAGATGACATTGATGGAATAGCAGGATCAGAAAAAGAGCTTGCCAGCCTAACAGAACACTTGAATAAGGCCTCAAAAACATACGGCATGGAAATCAGTGCAGAGAAGACCAAACTGATGACTAATAACACCAACGGCATTAGCACTGATATCAGGGTTAATGACCAGAAGCTGGAAACAGTTCAAAGCTTTAAGTACCTGGGAGCCATTGTATCAGACCAGGGATCCAAGCCAGAAGTAGTATGCAGGACTGCACAGACAATAACAGCTTTGTCAAAACTAAACACCATCTGGAGAGATAAAAATATCTCACTTATCTCCAAGATCAGACTAATGCGCTCCCTTGTCATATCCATATTTCTGTATGCCTGTGAATCATGGACCATGACTGCAGATTTGGAGAGAAGAGTACAGGCGGTGGAGATGAGATGCTTTCGGAGACTCCTTGGCATCTCCTACAAAGACCACATAAGCAATGAAAGCGTGCATAACAGAATCCAGCAAACCATTGGACCCTATGAGAACCTTCTAACGATCGTGAAAAAACGTAAACTTAAATGGTATGGGCATGTCACAAGATCCAAAGGACTTGCAAAGACAGTTCTACAAGGCACTGTCCAGGGAGGAAGAAGAAGAAGAGGCAGACCAAGGAAGAGCTGGGAGGATAACATCAGCGAATGGACAGGCCTAGAACTCAACAAAACCCTGAGAAAGGCAGAACAGAGAGAGGAATGGAGGGAACTGGTTGTCGAGTCTTTGAGGGTGCCCCCACGGTCGTCAGACTACAGGACAGATAGATAGATAGATAGACAAAATGAGGCCCCATGTGCAAATGTGCACAGAACATCTTGCGTTCGCTTTAAAAAACCAGTTCCATCTTTCAGAAGAACAGGTCATTTTCGGCCAGTAGGAATGGATGACAACTTAAAAAAGAAAAAAAGTGCAGATGTGTTTAAACACCATTCCCAAGGCTGGAATGTGGCTACCTTAACTGTGGGTAAAAACGCCCATGTACACAAACATCTCACCACAGGTGAATCTTAGAGTTCTAGCTGAAGGACACACACACACACACACACACACACAACACACACACACACACACACACACACCACACACACACACACACACCACACACACACACACACACACACACACCACACACACACACACACACAACACACACACACAACACACACACACAACACACATACACACACACAGAGACACACACAGAGACACACACAGAGACACACACACACACACACACACACACAACACACACACATACACACACACAAAACCCAAACACCCCCCCCCCCCCTCCCCCCCCAGCACAAACATCCAAAGGAAGATGAAATCAAATGTCAAGTTAAGACACCTATAGTTTAGAATACAGAAAAATCCTGAAAGTCTGGTGACCCATTGCAATTGAAAACACAATCCTAGTAAAAACTGTTTTCCCTTAACAACAGGGGAACAGAGAGGGAGAGGGGGTGAGAGAGTGAGAGACAGACAGACAGACAGATAGACAGACATGGAGACACACAGAAGGATATCTAACAACATAAATTACAATTGTCATGTACAGGATTAATTTTTTTTTTAAAAAGCAAACCTATGCACCAACAATAATCATCATCATTAAAACCCAAACTCAACTAAGAAGCAATTAAGTCACTGTATTTAAGTCTTTTTTTCTTCATGTTTGTTTTTAAGAAACATACGTCTACACAATAAACAATCACACTTCTCAAACCCCAAAGAATAAAAATAACCACCCAAAAACAAAGAAATCATCTTTCAAGAACAAGAGCAATAATCAACTGTTTGTGAAAATGCAATGAAATTCTTGACAATGAATAAGCAAGCAAACAAAGAAAAAATGATGAAATTATAACACAAAAATTCACAACAAGCGACACTTTCCCCCTGCCCCTTCCCGCTTGTTACTTTTCAGGTTGTAGTTGTTGTTGTTGTTGTCCTGTGTGTTGTGAAGTTCTAAGTGAACGAGTGTGGAAGGGTCAGCCTGTGGTGGTCTGCATCCATTTTCTATACTGTGGTCACTGTGTTTGGTTTGCTGCTCATTCTGTCTCAAAGTTTTTATGAACAGCTTAACTGAATGCTGGAATAAAAAACCAAACCAAACCCAAAAATAAAAAGCCCCCCCTCCCCCAAACAACAAAATACCAACCACTAACCCCCCCCCCCCCCCCCCCCCCCCCCAACAACAGCAAACAAAAAAACCCACAAAAAAACCCAGAGCCAAACTAAACAAACCAAAAAACCCAATCCAAAACAACAACAAAAATCCCCCAACCACGTAACAACAAATTAAAAACTCATCAAGCAAACACTTCAAATAGATTTGTTTTTCAATTGACTATACATGTGTGTATCCAGGGTTTGTTGTTGTCTTATTATACATACATACATACATACATACATACATACATACATATATATACATACATACATACATGCATCCCCCCCTTCCCCCCCAACACACACACACACACACTATATCCCAAGTCACAAGACTCCCTCCCTCATTCCTTCAAACAGGCTGAAAATGCTCTGAGAGGGAACTGGTAGCCAGAGCCTGGAAAAATGGCAGCAACCAATCATAATAGAAACTTGAAAAAAAGGAAGAAAAAATAATCCACAGCCAGAGATAACTATAAATCTCTATCAGTTAAGTACTCCATCTTTTCGTGTTTCAGTCTCCCACTGACCCTATCACATGACTCTTGTCTTTAGCAGACGCGCAGCCAACTTTCAACCTATAATGCTGGCGAAGGCTTGGGTACTTGCCTGCCTGCCTGTTACTTTCATCTTAATGCAACATGCCGAACACTATATATATGATCTTTAACACGCAGGTTAAGGTTTGATCTCCTGCATGCATGTAAGCACAAAACAAGAGATTTAAAGCACTAGTAGTATCTATAGAGCAAACCAATCATATTGAAAGAAAAAAGAAAAAGCCCTCCCCCCTCCCCCAAACAATAAAAAACCAACCAACAACCCCCCCAAAAAAAACAACAACAACCAGCAAACAAAAAAACCCCAAGAGCCAAACTAAACAAACAAAAAAAACCTATCCAAAACAACAACAAAAACAAACGTCTGCCACAAAGGTGTAGGGAACAATTCGATCAAATGCTTCAAATGTCAATATTGGTGTCACAAAAGATGCTCAAAGCTCAAAAGTCTGAAGAAGGAGGACGGAGTATTTGTCTGCCCCAGTTGTATGACTAAGAAGGGTGAAGACAATACCGATGCAGGAAAGGAGGAGCTAGAAATTGAACAAGGGAAGATAGAAGTGGTAGACGAATTCTGCTACCTGGGAGAGATGATGAGCTGCGAAGCAAAATCTGAGTTAGCTGTCAGAACCAGGATTGCAAGTGCTTGGAAGAAATGGAAAAAATTGGCAAGTCTGCTCGGAAATCAGAAAATCCCACTGGAGAGACGCTGTCTGATACATAAGGCCTGCATTAGACCTGTTCTCCTGTGTGGTTCAGAGACGTGGGTTTTCACAAAAACCGTCAAACGTTTGTTGAAGAGCTGTGAAAACCAAATGCTATGCTACATGACAAAGATCAAATGGGAAGACAGGATCACGAATGAAGAACTATGGAGAATGTGCAAAGTTGATGATCTGAAGTGTGTAGCTAGCACCAATAGACTGCGCTGGTTTGGGTATGTTCAACAGAAAGCAGACCACCACATCATAAAAAGAGCAATGAACTTCGTAGTGGATGGAAAGAGACCAAAGGGAAGACCTAGCAAGACCTGGGCTGCCTGTATTGCAGATGATTTTAGAGAAAGGGGCATAAATAAGGAGGAAGCTCAAAACAGAGAGAGATAGAGAAGGCTCATCAATGTCAAACCTCCCCTGGGAGAAACATGACAAAAAAGGAAGAAGAAGAAGTAGTATAGAGCATGGATTTAGAACTTTGTAACAAACCGTAACAAGTGATTCTTTAACACTAAAGCTTTCACAACACGTCAACAGTAGAAAGGCATGATCATGATCAAGGTGTGACCCCCCCTCCCCCCAGACTGAAAGAATATCTATAAGGGCTGAAAAATGTGCAAGGAAGTGGGTGGGTGGGGGAGTGTGGTCTTCTCCTCTAAAAGCCTTGCTGCGCTGTTCACTTTTAACACTAACTCACTCATCTCAAGGGTTTCTTTGCCTGACCACACATATGTCAGTATGAATTGGATGTCATCTCTCTCTTCGTCATGTAGGTCAGTCAGCCATGAGCATAACATAATGATGGAACTTTTCTACCTGGATCAGGAAACTGATATGTTTTTGAATCTTCTGCATTAGAAGATATTCTTACATGATAAAAGAAACAGACATACTAATAATTTATTATACAATTACAAGTCAATCTGCATTTCACTGCTCATGGAAATGAGTTTCTCTCTCTCTCTCACTCACACACACACACACACACACACACACACACACACACACACACACACACACACACACACACACACATACACACACACACACACACACATGCGCACATGTGTGTGTGTGTGTACACGTTCATGAGCACAAGCGTGTACGTGCATGTGTATGTGTGTAAGTGTCCATACACTGCTTGTTCATTGTAAACCCTTTCCCAACCATCCCCTGTTCCTCTCTGTAGCCTCTCCCAGTGCTGCAACTCCACATTACACTCCAGCAATAGTCACGCACTCCACAACGTATCCATTCATGATTATAAGAATAATAAAAACTTTCCTGTAACTGGCTGTGCATTCATGCATTCACTCATCCATCAATATTCTTCCATTCCACTGACACACCATGTCAAACAAACCCCCAAACCAGCACAAAACTCACACAGACTTTCTACTGTCCAAGTTGTGGAAGTGCCACGTGGCTCTCCACTCATCCGTTGCCAACAGACAGTGGCCAGGGTGCCAGCCCTGCGCCTTCAGCTCTGACTCCAGGCGAGGGAACAAGGCCTGGGCAGCTTCGAAGCTCTGTCGCATCAGCCGGACGTCGTCCCCATCTTTGGGGCACAGCCCCATGTGCTTGCTGACCTGGTCACTGACCCGCTGTCCAGCCAGCACATACTTGATCAGCTCCGCATGAACGCAGGCCTGTAACTGGTCTGATGTTTGTGCTTCGGGAGAAAACACGACCTTTAACTGTTTGCTGCGTCGGCAAATGCTCAGCAGGTATTTCGTGGACAGCCCGCGGTAGGCCAAGCTCAGATCATTCAAGCTGGAGGTGATGGAGGTAAAGGAGGCTCCGAGGACGATGCTCCACTCTTGCCGCAGGCCCCAAAAGACGGGTTCTTGCGCGTTGATGGGGGCCACGGCTGGAGGGGTGGCGGTTTGGAGGTAGTGCTGCATGATGAGGTGGAGGCGGGTTTGGTTGAGGGACTCCATGCACACGGCCCTGACAGCCCGGTAGTTGGCGAAGATGTGCAGCGCGGTGAACAGGGCAAAGAGCAGCCAGGTCAAGGTCAGGTGTCCGCTCACCAGCGGCAGCAGCGCCAGGCTGCTCACCAGCGCCACCAGGTTCACCACCGTCTCCTGACTGCCGTCCTTGGCGGAGACGTCGGCCATGTTGTTGCGGCGGGCCTGGTGCTGGGTGAGGGCGGCCCGGGTGCAGCCCCCTGCTACGCCCACCAGCGACTTGCAGACGCCCGCCCCGCACACCACCAGCCTGAAGTAGGGCTGGGCCAGGGGCGCCACGATCTCCAGGCAGAAGGCCAGGTCGTTCAGCATGTCCGCAAACAGCCGCCACCGCTTGGCGTCACAGTCCAGCTGCGTGCCTTTCATCCAGGCAAAGATGATTCTCCCCACCATACCTGCACACAGGCAATAAGACCGTTTACTTGATAACTACAATTTATATAATTTTCTAGATTTTAAAAAAACACAACCCCTTTGATAAATCATTTTCAAAATGATGCAGAAGTTGTAACTGGTGAACTGCACCTGTTTTCCTCCACTGCTACATAAAACATAATCTTATATTATAACCATGTTTACTACATATGTCATATGATAGCATTTACTATCAATTATTGTCATTTGTATTAATACATATTTACATCAAACATTCATTTTATGAGGATGAACATATCTAGAAATGGTCTGATATTTTCAGAATTGTTTTCATTCTTATTATCTTATGCTGATTATGAGATACTACCACATATATCTGCTGCATATAATGACATGATTTTTCAGATTGGCTTGAACATAATAATTTTTAGATATATCTCTATTGTAAGCCAAAGTGGGCTCTGTGGAAAAACAACATTAATTTAAGATAAGATAAAGAATAATGTTTTACAATACATAAATCCATGATAAATGTCAGATTCAATGGATGACAATTATTTTACATCATAAAATAGATTCAGAATACAATGAACATCTGATGTTTTCAAACTGATTCATTATCTTTAGATTAGTGACAGTGACACAGTGACTGAGTGAGCAGCAATTTCTGTTCAGGGGAAAATATAAGAAAAGACAAAAGACCATTTTCCCAGTCAATTCCATTACCTTTTAAAACTAAGGTTAAGAATTGTTAATGTTATCATTGACAGTGATTTGTCTTATTTCAATTTTTTTTCCACTTGAAAACAGAAAACTGAAAAGACTACACTCACAGATAATTCAGTCAGTCATAAGGCTGACAAGGATATTACTGAGAAATTATGTCAATGCCATGACAACAAATGAATTAAAAATAGAAATGTCATTTGACTACAATAAAATAAGAAACAATAAAAATAGGAAATGTCACTGTGACTGCAATAAAATGAGGAATTTGTTCTGTGAGTATCACTACCACAACACAAAATGATCAGTTCTGACTGGTACTGAAAGTAAAATAGAATTGGAGCCATCAAATCAAAACTTTTATTAGTTTTAATGCAGTAATGAGTAAGCTTTTGTTTTAACAATAGTTACTAAAAGAAAGTTAATCTACCAATATACATGTATTTAATTGTATTTCATTCAGTTTAAACAGCCATCACAACACATTTTCCAGAATCAGAGAATGACAGAAAGAGTATATTACTTATACACACATAATTGATAATAATAAAAATAAAATTAACGATAATAATGATAATATCACTATTAGTATTATCCATGATCACTGGGTGTGGCCAATACCATGGTTGGAGACTTTGATCTTCTACACCAGCAGGGCATATAACATGCATGTACTTGTCATACAAGACAAAGATTGCACTATATAATGTATTATATGCCACTTACACTAGCTACAGCCACATAGTTCCTTGCATGAAACTGAGCCTGCTTTTTCCCAGAAAGCATTTGTTTAACCATAGGCATAGGCCTATATCATCTACCCATTTTCCTCTGTTCGTAAACTAAGTAAAGATCAAATTTGATCCATAAGACTGAGTAGCTTGGAATCCAATAACATAAATAACATGTCTTGGGACAACTTCCTGGAAGTTGTTAAAGTCATGAATTCTGTTAATGATCAATACTTGATAATAGTCTAAATCATGCATTTTGCATGTAGGTCCTCTGTTTGTCACATCATTATACAATTTATAGTCAAAAAGACCCACCAAAAGAAACAAAAACAAGGACACAAAAACCCCAGAAAAAAACAAAAAGAAAGAGAAAAAGAAAAAAAACCCACAAACCTTATAAAGTCATAAAAGAAAGAACATCTACACATAGAAAATATTACACATAGTTGTCACAGTAACAATAAGATATTGAAATAAAACATTCACGAACTCAAGTACCGTCACAAGCCAAACCAAACATTTTGAAAATATTAAGTAGAATCCGTCCTTCATCGGAGACACAACAACTATACTATAAGCAAAACAATAAAAGGAGAGAGAGAGGAGACAATGACAAATTCTTCTTTTATTTCCGAGGATAATGAATAAGCACACCGTGACTTTTTTTACATCCCATTCCCCGCCCGTTACAGGGATTCATCTTATAATAAATAACCCCAACTTATACAGTCTCACAATAAAACAGGGGAAATAACCCTTGTCAAAACAGCTCCCCCCCAACAACCCTCCCCCCCCCCCCGCCCCCCCCCCCAAGCAAGAGCAATTAAAAAGAAAATCCTAAGAATACCCCCACCCCTACCCCCACCCCCCCAAAAAACCCTAACCAAAACCAAACAAACAAACAAAAGAGAAGGAAAAAACCAAAACCACAAAAGATGATAAAAAAGAGAAAACAGACAAACATACAACAACAAGAACAAGAGCAACAAAACAAAGCCAAGAAAAAATATCCAACCAAACTTAATAAGTCATAAAGATAAACCATCTACACATGTCAAATGGTACACATACTAGTAACACAATAATCTAAGATATTTGAAATAGGCACTCATTAAAACGTAAGTACAGAAGGCAAGTCCAATAACGTATTGAAAATATAAAAATATGAATCCTTCATCAGATATACTATGACTAATAAAGCAGGACCGATAAAAGGTGAGAGAGAGGAGACCAGAGACAGAAGAGACAGAGTGTGTGTGTGTGTGTGTGTGTGTGTGTGTATTTCAGAGATAATATCCAATATATAAATCCCAAAACTGTATCGATCCCATCAACACTCATTTTAGATATACTCGTTTCAAATTATATGTCATGATAATGAAATAAAATTTAATACCCATACAATCCACACAATAAAACAAAAACAAACCAAGAAGAAAATTTTAAAACGATACAAAATAAATTATTCTCAAAACAGTACACGATCACCTCAACACTTAGTTTTGATTACTCATAACCAATTGTTATGTCATAATAATCAAATAATTCAATAACCAACTCTCACACAATAAAAATAAAAATAAAAAACCAAAAAAAGGAGGGAAAGAAAGAAGGAAGAAACAAAACCCAGCCTAATCTATAAGGTCATTGAGAGAAAGGAGAGAGAGAGAGAGAGAAGAGAGAGAGAGAGAGAGAGAGAGAGAGAGCGAGAAGAAGGGAGGGTGAGAGAGAGAGAGTGTGTGTTGTGTTTGTGTGGTGTTGTGTTTCAGGAAACACTAAATATATATATAATCCTCATAACTGTGCACACGATCACCGTCAACCCTTAATTGGATTATACTCATGCAGGGTATATGTACCATGATAATAAATAAACCCATACCCGTGTACTCACCCAATAAAACAAGGTAGAAGAGAAAGGGGGTATAAAAACCAAATCTAATAAGTCAGGGAGAGAGAGAGAGAGTCGAGAGGAGAGAGAGAGAGAGAGAGGAGAGTGTGTGTGTGTGTGTGTGGGGGGTGTGTGTGTGTGTGTGTGTGTTTTAAGGATAATACTAAATATATAATTCTCAAGAACGCACAGGATCACCATCATAATTGTTTTCGAATATATACTCGTTACAAAATGAATGTCATGAAAAAGAAATAAGCCCACTACCAAATACACTCTTACAATAAGAGAAAAAATCACTTAAGTCATAAAAATGAACACTATACCTTGTAAGTAAAAGAGAGCGAGATAGAGAGATAGGGGGGAGAAGACAGGAGAGAAGAGTGGAGAGGAGGGAGGATGAGTGTGTGTGTGTGTGTGTGTGTGTGTGTGTGTGTGCGTGCGTGTGTGTGTGTGTGTGTGTGTTGGTGTGTGTGTGTGTGTGTGTGGTGAAAGATCATGCTTTTGTGTTTGTAACAAACACACAAGAACGACATAGAAAATAATCGGAAATGATTCTCAACATCACATCAATCACTGTCAACACCTTTTTCATTATACTCGTACAGATTTAACTACATATAATTGTTATATAGATATATTCTTATAACTATAGAGTAATAAAAAATTAAAAAAAGAAAGACGAAGAAAAGAAAAAAGAAAGAAAAAAAAGAAGAAAAAAGTTTTCGCTTTGGTAACTCACTTAGTCAACAACAATGTAAATTTGAAAAAGGGGGTAGAGAGAGAGAGAGAGAGCGAGAGAGAGAGAGAGAGAGAGAGAGAGAGAGGAGAGAGAGAGAGGGGGGGTGGGTTGGGGGGGACAAGGTCTGACAGAAAAGACAGGTGAAGGGAACAGGGAGGGCAGATAGGTAAATGAAAGGCAGATAGGTAAGGGAGTAATGCACCTTTGTTTCTAAGGCTATGGACTGTGGTTTTGTATTGTATATTGATGTATCAATGAGTTGATAATTGATTATTGATATATTGTCTTATTTGATTGATGTTGTTTAACTGAATCAGGAAGGGAGTCCCACAGCATAGGCCTGAGTAAAGTAGACTAGATTTGAATAAGTCTATTCTCGGAATTGGGACACTAGGCCTTTATTGTATTTCTGGATTTGGTTAGGGGGAATTTTGTCTATTAAGTATGATGGAACAGTTTTCCGGTCATGATCTGAACATCATGACTCCTTTTGATATATTTTAATCGTTGTGTAAGGTGAGAAGATTTAATTGCGTATAGTGCCAGCTTCTTCTTGTATGATTGTCATTTTAACAGGACCACTTTGTTAGCACGTTTAGACTGAACTCAGTAACGGGTTCATAGTGTGTGCACTAGCAGAATCCCACAGGGTAAACCTCGCTATTGCGGAATATGTTCATAAGATTGGAAGATTAGTGCCTTGAATGCAAGTTCAAGAAAGTGCTTGATTTAAAGAAAGTTGGTATACTCTTTGGACATGTATTTGCATAGGTGAGATATGTGGTAGAACCAACTAGATGGTTCATCAAATTGATACCCCTAAAACCTGTGGGTGAGAGGTTTTCAATTACTTTCTTGAATTTTTGATGGAGTAAGTTTAAAGGGTTAAGTTTGACGCTGTGACTAGTGGTACACTACGCATGCATTGTGGTATTTTGGGGTGAAATAGACGTATGGTTCTTAGTTTCGGTCCATCAATAACTGATCAACACTTTTTTGTAATGCATTTGCCAGAGAGATAAGGTTTATGTGCTCGTATGAAGAGTTTGTGTCATCAGCAATAGTTTCGCATTGTGGAGTTTGGGAGTGTGGAGAGGGAGGAGTCGTTTATGAATAGTGAGAAGAGAAGAGGTCCTAGTATGGACCTTGTGGTACTCCATAATTGGACGCTTGTAGTGTGGTGTAGTTTGTACCTAGTGAGAACACTCTGTTGCCTGTTTTCTAGATAGGACGCAAGTAGTTCTAAGTTATTGGTAGAGAAATGGGACAGTTTAGTGTTTTTTTTATGAGATGTCGGTCAATTGTGTCAATCGCGTTTGAGGATCTACAAAAAGTCTCCAACAAAACAATTTTTATTGTCATTAATGTTTTGATCACCAGTTGTCTAACGAGGCTAATCCGTGCAAGTAAAACATGATGATTTGGTCCTAAAACCAGACTGATTGGTGACTTAAGTTGTGGAATGCTTAATGCACGGACTATGTGTTTTGTTTTTATGTTGTCCAAGGTTTGGAAAGGAAAGATATGATGGAAATGTGGTCTACATTGAAGGTCCTGAAGTGACCTACCAGACTTGAGCTGAGGGATTAATTTCGCGCTGATTATTGAAGGCATTGGACAATGGATGTTTCGCGACAAAGGGTAAGATATATATGTTAGAGGGTCAGTGAAACTGCAGCAGATCAGCGTCATCTTCTGCTGGCTATTCCACAAGACCACACGCGTTTTCTTGAATGTTTTGAGGTGAGTTTAGATAACCCATCAGACCGCAAGATCAGACATATACTGGATTGTGAAGTTGTTGAAGAGAATGCATTATCCGTTCAAGTTTGTGTGAGTTTCACTGATTTATGACTTTGATTTATCATTTCTAAATTGTGAAAAAGGGGACATTAGGGAAATGACTGGTAAGTTGTTCCGCAAGTAACGTCCTTGAAGTACATTTTGTTTGGAAGATGCTTTGTTATAGTTATCTTTGACTTATATGCACGCCCTAGGGGATCTTTGAGTTGTTGTTTGGTCCGATAGTACGTCGTTGGAAATATTTTCATTGTTTCTCGGCCGTTGTTTGTAGTTTCTAGCAATTCTAATTTTTTGACTCTTCCTGCAATTTATGTTTCTTTTCACCAGTCCTCTACGATAGCATGCTTCGTCTATTCCTAGTGACAGCCAAGGGTTTGGGGGTGTATTTGGGCCTCCCATGATTTTTTTAGTGTCATGTTTGTTGAAATAGTACACACACAGTAAACAGTTTTTATTACATCTAAAATTCACGGGGCTAACTCTGGATCAGTCCATGCTGAATGTTTCCGAAAGAATATGAGTTACTTAAACTCTGCAAGGACAGAATTTCTCATCACCTTTAGCCAAGAGGCGCGCTACTGTTATCTCAAGTTTTGAGGCCAGGTTTGGGATTTTTGTTCTTTTTTGACCACGTGATACCAGACTTGGGAGTGATCGCTGGCATTATAGTCTTGGGATACTCGTTTTCAACAAGGTTTGATATGGTTAGATACAATAGAAATGGCTCAATTAATGTGCTTGAGTGTTGGGGTGAACTCTCGTGGGTGAATAACTATTTGGTGGAGGGTTGTATGAAATTACATTAATTGGTCCATTGATTATTTAACTGTTTGTTACGATCGGATATTAAATCCTCCTAAAAGAGTATTCCATTTGATATCTAATAGGACTGTATTCTTCCATGGAGTCAAAGGTATGCAGTCCCGTATTTTCTTTCTTTGGATTCCTAGAGCTGAGCCCAAGTACAAGAGGTTGGCACCGGTTGTATAGAAACCTCAACCAGATGGATTCTACACCAGAATTTCTAAAGGGAGAAGACGCTTGAAAGGTTATGGACTCACTAATATAGTTAGGATTCCTGTTTGTGCTTCCGTGGGGTTATGTGTGATCCGTTACGCAGGACTTTAGAACCCTGGAAAGAAATATCATGGCACGTATAGGGGATCTGAAAGTCTCGATTCTAATAGCCCTAGTATGTGAGAGAGAGAGAGAGAGAGAGAGAGAGAGAAGAGAGAGAGAGAGAGAGAGAGAGAGCGAGAAGAGAGACAATGACAATGACAAATTCTTTTATTTCGAGGATAATGACAGAAGCCACCATTGCTTTTTACTTCCAGTCCCCGCCCGTTTGGGAGTCAATCTTAATAAATAATAAACCCAATACTTATACAGGTCTCACAAGAAATCCTAGGGAAATAACCCTTTTCAAAAAAGCTCCCCCCCCCCCCCACACAACCCCCCCCCCCCCCCACAACCCCTCCCCCCCCCCCCCCCAAAAGCAAGCAAATTAAAAGAAAATCCTAAAAAGAACCACCAACCCTACCCCCAACCCCCCCCAAAATAAACCGTAAACCAAAACCAACAAAACAAACAAAGAGAAGAAAAACCAAACCAACAAAAGATGATAAAAAAGGGAAAAACAGGACAAACAACATCAACAAGAACAAGAACCACAACAAAGCCAGACAAAAAATAACTCAACCACAACTTAATAAGTCATAACGATAAACCTCTATACCACAGTGTCAAAAGGTACACATGACGTGTTATACATATATTATCTCTAAGAAATAGCGCACTCATTAAAACGAAGTACAGAGGCAATCCAATAAAGGATTGAAAATATAAAAATATTACACATCCTTCATCAGGATATACTATGACTATACGCAGGAAGATAAAAGGTGAGAGACGAGAAGACAGACGAGAACCAGAGACTGAGACAGACAGAGCGTGTGTGTGTGTATTTTCAGAGAGCATATCCAATATATAAATCCCAAACAGTATGCCCTCCCATCACCACTCAGTTTAGATTATACCGTTTCAAAGTATATGGTCAATGATAAAAATAAATTTAAACCCATACATCTACACAATAAAAACATGAAACAAACCAAAAAAAAAAGAAAAAAAAGGTAAATCTAGACACGGTCCGTTGAGGGCGAGAATATAGAGTGGGAGTGGGTGAGTGAGTGGGGTGTGGTGTGTGTGTGTGAGTGTGGTTGTGTTTGTCTTTTGAGCGTGGTATGTGGGGGTTTGGGTGAGGGGTGGGGTAGTATTCACGGGATAATACTACAAGATGTAATACATGAGCACACATCAACCCCAAACACTTTTAATTTTGCTCCTGCCAATTGATTGTCCTGGTAAGTACAATAATGCAATACCCTGACACTCACATATATAAAGAGGGGATAAAAAAGCCAATATAAGTCATACAAAGAACATCGACACAGTGGAAGAAATAGCAACAAAATAGTTTTTCCAGATAATTGAATAAGTATTCATGTTCTTTTTGTACATCCAGGTCCCCGCCAGGGGGTCACATTAAAAATGCACTCAGTACGCCTACTTTTCAGCATGAAGAAGCAAAGGGAAAAAACAAACTTTTTTTAAAGGAACAAAGAGAAAGAAGACAAAAAAAACCCATAAACCAAACAACAAACACACAAATAACCCCAGACGAGCAAAAAGCAAACAACAAACCCCCAGAACCCCCCCCCCCCCACCACCACCAACAAAACAACAGACCAACAACAACAACCCAAAAGCAAGACAAAAACACCCAACCAATACCCCACCCCACAACCACGCCAAAACAACCACAACAAAAAAACAAACAACTGAACCACAAAACCCACCATACAGACCCAAAAAAAAAATCACCAAAACAAAAAAACGCGTCACCGTCCTCCCCCCCTTCACACTCACAAACACACAACACTCACACACACACACACCACCACACACACACACCACACACACAGCACACAACACACACACACACATCCACCACACACCCACGACACACACACTTGCTACACCAAAACAAAAAACCAACAACGCGAAAAACCCAAACAAATTACCAACAAGAAGAAAGTAACAACCACAGCAATAACAACACAGAGAGAGAGAGAGAAGAGAGAGAGAGAGAGAGAGAGAGAGAGAGAGAGAGAGAGAGAGAGAGAGAATAAGAGAGAGAGAGAGAGAGAATTGACAATGACAAATTCTTTCATTTCGAGGATAATGAATAACACATATGTGCTTTTACATCCAGTCCCCGCCCGTTAGGATACATCTTATAATAACTAACCCAATACTTATACAGTCTCACAATAAAAACAAGGGGAAATAACCCGTTTCCAAAAACAGCTTCCCCCCCAACAAACACCACACCCCCCCCTCCAAAGCAAGCAAATAAAAGAAAACCCTAAAATACCCACCCCCCACCCACCCCCCCAAAAAAAAACCTTCCAAAAGAAACAAACAAACAAAAACAAACAAAACAAAAGAGGAAAGAAAACCCAAACCACAGAAGACGATAAAAAGAGAAAAAAACAGACAAACAACAACAACAAGAACAAAACAGAGCCCAAGAAAAAATAAACAAACCAAACTTAATAAGTCATAAAGATAAACATCTACACAATGTCCAAATGGTACACATACTTGATTACACATAACTAAGAAGAATAATGAAATAGGGCACTCATTCCAACTTATGTACAGAGGCAAGTCCAATAAAGTATCGAAAAGATAAAATGTGAATCCTTCATCAGGATACACTATAACTATAAGCGAGACGATAAAAGGTGAGAAAGAGACAGAGAGACAGAGAGGGTGTGTGTGTGTATTTCAGAGATAATATCCAATATATAATTCCCAAAACAGTATGCGATCCCATCAACACTTATTTTAGATTATATTCGTTTCAAATTATATGTCATGATAATGAAATAAATTTAATACCCATACATCCACACAATAAAAACAAGAAACAAAACAAAGAAGAAATCTAAACCTATACAGTCATTGAGGGAGAGAATATGAGTGAGTGAGTGAGTGAGTGTGTGTATGTATGTGTGTGTGTGTGTGTGTGGGGGGGGGGGGGGGGTATTCAGGGATAATACTAAATATGTAATACTCACATTAGCATTCAATCAACACAAACACTTTTTAATTATACTCATACAAATTGAATGTCATGATAATAAAATAAGTGCAATATCCATACACTCACATAATAAAGAGGGGGAAAAAAGCCAATAAAGTCATAAAAAGAACATCTACACATTGTAAGTAATAGAAACAAATTTTTTTTCAGGATAATGAATAAGTACTCATGTGCTTTTTTACATCCAGTCCCCGCCCGTGGGGTCACATTGAAAATGCACTCTGTACTCATATTTTCAAACAGTAGAAGCAAAGGGAAAAAACTTTTTTTAAAGAAAAGAGAGAAAAAGAAAAAACAAACAAACAAACAGACAAACAAACAAACAAACAAACAACCCCGGACGAGCAAACGACAAAATAAACCCCAGAAACGCCCCCCCCCCCCCCTAAAAAAAAACAACAACAAAAAAAACCAACCAAAAAACAAAAAACAAAACAAAACACACACACACAAAATTTAAAAACAACAACAACAAAAAAGACAAAAGCACCCTCCCAAACAGACAAACAAAAAGCAAGAAAAAACAACAACAAAGAAACAAATGAGAAGGAAAAAAATTTTTTTAAACCCAACACCGTTCCCCCCTCCAACACACACACACACACACACACACACACACACACACACACACACACACACACACACACACACACACACACACACACACACACACACCAAAACAAAAAACAAACAAACCAAAAACTCAAACAAATCAACAACAAAAATTTCAAAGTAACAAGTACAGCAATAACACAGAGAGAGAGAGAGAGAGAGAGAGAGAGAGAGAGAGAGAGAGAGAGAGAGAGAGAGAGGAGAGAGAGAGAGAGAGAGAGAGAGAGAGAGAGAGAGAGAGAGAGAGACAATGACAATGACAATGACAATGACAAATTCTTTTATTTCGAGGATAATGAACAAGCACACATGTGCTTTTTTACATCCAGTCCCCGCCCGTTAGGGATACATCTTAATAATAATAACCCAATATTTATACAGTCTCACAATAAAAACAAAGGGAAATAACCCTTGTCAAAACAGCTCCCCCCCAACAACCCTCCCCCCCCCTCAAAGCAAGCAATTAAGAGAAAATCCTAAAAATACCCCACCCCTACCCCCACCCCCCAAAAAACCCTAACCAAAACAAACAAACAAACAAACAAAAGAGAAGAAAAAACCAAACCAACAAAAGATGATAAAAAAAAGAGAAAAACAGACAAACAATAACAACAAGAACAAGAGCAACAACAAAGCCAAGAAAAATAACACAACCAAACTTAATAAGTCATAAGATAAACATCTACACATTGTCAAATGGTACACATACTTGTTACACATAATTATAAGATATTGAAATAGGGCACTCATTAAAACTTAAGTACAGAGGCAAGTCCAATAAAGTATTGAAAATATAAAAATATGAATCCTTCATCAGGATATACTATGACTATAAGCAGGACGATAAAATGTGAGAGAGAGAGAGACAGAGACAGAGAGACAGAGAGTGTGTGTGTGTGTATTTCAGAGATAATATCCAATATATAAATCCCAAAACAGTATGCGATCCCATCAACACTCATTTTAGATTATACTCGTTTCAAATTATATGTCATGATAATGAAATAAATTTAATACCCATACATCCACACAATAAAAACAAGAAACAAACCAAGAAGAAATTTAAAACTATACAGTCGTTGAGGGAGAGAATATGAGAGGGTGAGTGAGTGAGTGAGTGAGTGAGTGTGTGTGTGTGTGTGTGTGTGTGTGTGTGTGTTTGTGTTTGTTTGAGCGTGTGTGGGGGTGGGGGGTGGGGGGGTGTTTCAGGGATAATACTAAATATGTAATACTCACATAGCACAGATCAACACAAACACTTTTTAATTATGCTCATGCAAATTGAATGTCATGGTAATAAAATAAGTGCAATACCCATACACTCACATAATAAAGAGGGGGAAAAAGCCAATAAAGTCATAAAAAGAACATCTACACATTGTAAGTAATAGAAACAAAATCTTTTTTTCCAGGATAATGAGTAAGTATTCATGTGCTTTTTTACATCCAGTCCCCGCCCATGGGGTCACATTTAAAAATGCACTCAGTACTCATACTTTCAAGCAGAAGAAGCAAAGGAAAAAAAACCCTTTTTTTTAAAAGAAAAAGAGAGAAGAAGAAAAAACAAACAAACATACAAACAAACAAACAGAGAGAGAGAGAGAGAGAAGAGAGAGAGAGGAGAGAGTGTGTGTGTGTGTGTGTGTGTGTGTGTGTGTGTGTGTGTGTGTGTGATTGTGTGCATGTGTGTGTGTGTGTAGTGTGTGTGTGTATTTCAGAGATAATACTAAATATATAATTCTCAAATACAGTACAGATCACCATCAACACTCATTTTGATTAAACTCGTTCAAATTAATGTCATGATAATGAAATAAACTTAATACCATACACTCACACATATAAAACAAGAAAGAAAACAAAAGAAAAAATCCAAACTTACAGAGAGAGAGAGAGAGAGAGAGAGAGAAGAGAGAGAGAGAGAGAGAGAGAGAATGTGTGTGTGTGTGTGTGTGTGTGTGTGTGTGTGTGTGTTGTGTGTGTGTGTGTGTGTGTGTGTGTGTGTGTATTTCAGTGATAATACTAAATATATAATTCTCAAAACAGTACAGATCACCATCAACACTCATTTTGATTAAACTCGTTCAAATTAAATGTCATGATAATGAAATAAACTTAATACCCATACACTCACACAATAAAAACAAGAAAGAAAACAAAAGAAAAAATCCAAACCTATACAGTCAGAGAGAGAGAGAGAGAGGAGAGAGAGAGAGAGAGAGAGAGAGAGAGAGAGAGAGAGAGAGAGCACCACCAAGACTTTTTGATTATACTCATACAAACTGAACGTCATGATGATAAAGTAAGCCCAATACCCGTACACTCACACATAAAGAGACACCCCACCCCCCAATAAAGTCATAAAATGAACATCTACACATTGTAAGCAAGAGAGACAAATTCTTTTATTTCAACGATAATGAATAAGTACTCATGTTGTTTTTTACATCTA
Source organism: Rapana venosa (assembly GCA_028751875.1). Lineage (NCBI taxonomy): Eukaryota > Metazoa > Mollusca > Gastropoda > Neogastropoda > Muricidae > Rapana > Rapana venosa. Next base: position 57,313,170 of record CM054149.1, on the reverse strand, counting down.
GTCCCGTAGTCCCCGTCCGTAGGGATACATCCTATAAGAAACCCAATACTCATACTCTCACACAGCAGAAACAAAGGAAAAAACTTAAAACAAACAAACAAACAAAAGAAAACCCCAAGATACCCCCCAAAAAAACCCAAACAACAACCAACGAACAACAACAAAACCAACAAAGCAAAACAAAAAACCCACTAAAGAAAAAAAAAACCCAAACCCCCAAACAACACCAAAATACCAAACAAAAAAAGAGACAAAAACAAAAAAAACGCTAAACTTATAAAAGTAATAAAAATCATCTTCATATTGTAAAATTGATACCCCCCCCCCCCCCCCCCTTTCGAAAACCTAAAACATAACAGTGACGTTTCCCGTAAACTTGCTACGACTTGAGAGAGAGAGAGAGGGGGGGGGGGGGGGGGGAGCGAAATCGGTTCACGTCAGAGCTGATGAACCGTAATGCACGTGGAAATGGTTCTGTTCACCCACAGAAGGAGCAGAGTTAGTGGGTCTGTGTGCTTCCTTGTTCCGTTCACTGTGACTCATTCAAGTTCTACGCGGCAACCGGACAAGGCATGTTGTCGCCACTCCCTAGCCTTTTGTCATGAGGCCATAGGTAACTGTTACTTTTTTCCCCTCTTTTTTTCTTGTCTTTTTTTCTTTTACTCCAATATTTGTAATTATTTTCACTTCCCCTAACCCCCTCACCATTCCTTGGCTAGAGTAGAGCCCCGAGGTTCACCAATGGTGAGATTTGTTTTGGACTAATGACCGATTTATCTCCCTGCTCTTCCCGATTTCCAACTGTCTTGCGTCACTAGATTTATGCTCAAACTCCGTTAGGAACTGATGTGACACTTAACTGAATTCTTCTTATTTATATGCCACAGCCACCAAGATACCCCCTCCCCCCAGTCCTCCCGGACTTTTTAAACACACAAGAAATAATAGTTTAGGCATACACACACGCGCTCCCTGTCCCTGCCTTTTAGCCATACTGGAAAAAAAAGAAGTGTCCACAGTAACCTAGTCTTTGCTTTTCATGATTGTAAATATTGTAGCTGGTGCAAAGTTGAATGGCTATTTCCTGTACAAATGACCAAGAACGTATCTTTTGTTCTGGTTAGCTGTCATTCTCTTGTCATCAACCCACCTTTCTTGCACCGTTCACCCCCTCCCCAATTTTCCATTCTATCCTCTCTTGCTGGTTTTTTTCCCAAACTTGTTTGCTGGTTGGCTTTTCATGTTTTGTTTTCTTGTTTCATATTCTTGTCGGCATATTTCCTCCTTGATTTTCTGTTACCATATTGATTGTTCAGATGTTTACCTGAAATTCTTACGATGTTAATTGGACGATGCTTGACGTAGTGCAGCATTTTTTTTTTCTCTTCTTCATCGAATGAGTGAATGTAGATTAAAAATGAATGGTTTCCTTCTGGTCAATAACCAAGTGTGACCCAATATTGATATAGACTGGCGAAAAAACAACCCACCCCCCAACCAGTTGGCCCGTGGAAGGTAACAGACGGGTTGAATTGAAAATCTGCCCATATCATTGCTATTCCTTGATTGAAAACTAAACTTATCTTGTAAGCTGAAGAGTGTAGGGCCAATGGACGTGAGGGGTATGTCTGCATCTATTAATTGGTCACCCCCCCCCCTCCTCTGCTGCATCTATTAGTCCCCCCTCCCCGCCCTCCCTTGTTGAGCCAGCTGGCATAAACATGACTAATTCCACAAGTTGAAGCATTACCAACAGTGAATCTCATCGCCCCCCCCATCCCCCCTCAAAAACCTGAAGCAGGGGAAAAAAAGTGACACTAGTGATGTTTCCGGTAAACTTGCCACGACTTCCTGCAGAAAAAAAGCATATAGCATGTCAAATGTGCCTCGCTGATTGGTCAAAAATACGCTAGGTGTAAATTAATCCGAGACACGGAGTTATCTGCCTTATGCCAAGGGTGGTATGAGCGCCAATGTAGGCTGACAACAGTTCACATCTGTGATTGGAACTGAATTGTAACACCTGTCATCCTTTTCTGTAGTTTTTCAGCAAGTTCTGAATGTGATGCAACTTTTTATTGGTACAGGGACTTTCATTCTGTACTACGATAGGTACTGTCAGAACGTGTGTGTTGTACAAGCTTGTAGTTTGTCATTAGCCTCATTTTCCCAGTGCACCCCTTTTCAAGTTCAAAACCAAGCCGGCCATTTTTACATGACGTTAAGTCATTCCCAATGAAATTCTTTGTAGGTCAAAGATAAAAAAATGTACATATTACTTTGGAAGTCTGATATTTAAGAAGCAAGCACACAAACAACAAACATACTTGCAATTCAAGCCCACACTAACTTTATTAAGCCCAGTTCAGCTAACCCTGTCACTTGAAAGCAGTAGTCCCTTAATAAGACGTAGTCAATCATGGGTTTGAAGCAAACCCTAGGTCCAAACTTACTGGGATTGATTTTCATAATGTATTCTGCAGTCAAACCATCGAGACTTAACTCATATTTGACATGCAAATATTTTTCATTCCTCGGTCAGAGCTCCGAGGATAAATGATAGTTTTTGTCAGATTTCCCCCCCCCCCCCCCCTACATGCACCTATTATATTATTATTATTATTATTATTATTATTATTATTATTATTATTATTATTATTATTATTATTATTATTGTTGTTGTTGTTGTTTACCGCCATCAAAAGTAGCTGCATTCTGACTTAGGGGACAATGGTTTTTCAAATGCAAACGTATTTTATGCCAGTTTCCTGTGAGACCTACATAAAGGCTAATGTTAAAAAAGTATACTAGATCTATAGATTCCGGAAAGATTTTGTTTGTGCGTAAATCACAGTACTGGGTTACATCCTGGTGCCTTGAATTGGCCATAGGCCTACTGTTCTGGAACCAGATTTTTTTTTTCCTTGTTAGGCCTACTTCAATTTCCGATTTTAAGACGTTTCGCGATAGCGCCCTTTTCTCTTTGTTTTATCTCGGAACGATGTCTGCGACTGCCACATTAAGTACCTATCCCGAAAACCCCACACTTTGTTGTAAGTTGTTTGAATGACTATGAATCCATTATTTACTTATCAGTTCACATAACATGCTTTTAATGATTTAAGATATAGTGAACGAAATTGTCGCTTACTTGAGTTAGCAGTGAACGTCTTCCAGTTCATGACTTCATGCTACTTTCGGTATGATCTGCTAGCGCTACATTTGCACGTCCACCCCATATACATAACAAAGCTAGGCAGTGTAATGAAAGGTTGATACATTTGCTTTATTTGTATAAATATAACACCATTATGGTGCAGTAGCACTCAAGCTGGAAGCATTTGAGGACCTATGGCAGTGCTGTTTTCCATGGGTGAACAGCAAGTTGGCAAGGGGGTGCCACTACATAACATTTGTACATACTGCACTCCTTAACTTTATGCAGAAGATATGGTGATGCTTGCATAGCATTGTTGCTTAAGAATTGTACTATTTTTTGGGTGGTCCGTGGCACCAAAGTGGGTAACTTGTGGTTACCACAATCCCTATCTGCTGTGATTATATGATAATGTAATCACAACTACAACTCTTTTCTATTTCTCCTCTACTGGCATGCAGTGGCTTGTTGACATAGACCCCTGTAACAAGCCAAAGGATCATCAGCTTTAAAGGAAGAAGATTTAAATAAAAAACAAAACAGAAACTTGACTTGCTCACCAGTCACACTAAATATAGGTGTGAATGTTACAAACAAGATTCATGCAGTGTTTCACTCCACAAACACAGACTACCCACATAAAACTCACAAGTTTTGTGAAGTGTCACATATGCTACAGGCCATAGCTGGCTTTCTCTTCCACGAAAAGTGGTTTGATCTTTAATGCCTGCTCTAGATTATCATTATGTGCATTTGCATATGGGACTTCATCATTTAGTCTTATGTGAACAACTCGAAGGGGATAGATCCCTTCACACACCTTACATATATAAATGTGAACCTGCACCCTCTGTTATCTTCAAAGCATGAATTCAACACTATCCACTAGGTCATCTTACCCCTTCTCCATGTAATAAAATGAAATAAAATTAAAATTTCTTCAATTTGTCATTTTGTGTTCAGGTGGAAACATCCCTTAATGAGATGCAGTGTCCACTGTTGAAGTACGAACTGCTTCCAGCTGACCTTCTCATGCTGCTGTATCTGAAACACCACTGCCATCTGTCAGCATCTTGTGTTTCTCATGCTGCTGTATCTGAAACACCACTGCCATCTGTCAGCATCTTGTGTTTACATGCCACCTAAACCATCTGGTGTCAACTGCCACTTGGGAGGTTTCACACCCTCAGCCAGTCAATCAATCATTGTGAGTTAAAGATTTTTATAAAAAAGATACATAATAACCACATTATTACTTGAACATAATGTATTTTTCCACAAGTCTTTTGTCAAGCTCAAAGATTAACAATGTGAGATTTTGCATATGGACTCATAGTTTTTTCCCACCATGAAGGTAGCTGCAGCCGAGTTTGGGATGTCTTAAACATGACAATAGTACTGCACCTTGGATTTAAAATATTCAATTACAAGACATAAGCCACTTTCATGAATAAATAAATAAAGGAAAAATCTGTGCTTTGGCATTTTCATTTTGTCCCAGGGGAAAGCATGCTGTTTATGTGCATGACTGTGAAACAAAATAGCTCTCACTGACTTCAGCCTTATGAATACACACTGCACACATTCACTTGTTTCACATAGCTGCTGCTACTGAATCTCACACACTGCCACTGTCCCATCTTTGTTTCTGCCTCCATGTGTTACTGCCTCTTGGGGTTTCACCCTCAGCCATCATCTCTGTACACATTTTAAAAAAGACATTAATACATCACAATATTTGCACACAAGTATTTCCTTCTTTAGACTCAAATATCACATGTAATTTTTCATATGTATTTGTTTTTCCACATAAGGTTCTCACCGATTTGGACTTCTAACTGACACAGTAGCATTGCTTAAAAATATATATAATTACTGCAGAGAAGGCCCTTGTGCTGACAATAGGAAAAAATCGTGTGTGGTTACCATTCCAGGGAAAGCAGGTTTCCTTGGAAAAATATGCTCAGAAACACTCTATATACAACGAACTTACGCATACTCAAAGATTTCACTGCAACCTCTTGTCTGCCTGCTGTTGTTTTTATTGTTGTGCGGTCTCTCTCTCTCTACAAATGAAAGGACAAGACTTTGCACATGTTATGTAAATTTCTTTCAGACATAAGTATTATTTAACGTACGTTGTTTTCAGATTTCTCATAATTGCTCCCATGATGCTGTGCTACAATCACCAAACTTACTCAGAGGTCTTGCTGCAAAGGATACAAGATGGTTGGCTAGGAAAGTTTCCTTGGATCGGGCATGAAATACAGCAGCATCGTTCTGAATGATGTATGGTATCAGTTTTTGATGGGTCTTCGTCTCGAGAGTGGAGATAGTTTGCAGCTGCTCTCACAGTTTTCATGCATGAGATCATACATCTCAAATGAGATAGAAGCAAGATTGATGTCTCTATATCTCAGATCCTGCACAAGCAAGAGCTGAAGGGACAGGAGGTCTCCACGTTGATCTACCATTCTGGTGTCAGGCAAAATTGGCATGCGAGTGTTCTGACTGCGTCAGTTGGTGTATTACCTGAAGAGGTGAGATGTCTTGTCAGCTGCAGCTCGTAAGTTATCACAGGCTCATGTAATGAGACAGATGTTACCTGTCACAGGATAGACCGAGTCCATTTTATTTTATTCCTTCTGCTGTAGCCAAACTTTGCTCCTGGAGTTCTGCGTCATGCTGTGGGATTACCTGGTCAGTTGTCTTTTTTCCTGTAGGATTACCTGGTCAGTTGTCTTTTTTCCTGTAGGATTACCTGGTCAGTTGTCATTTTTCCTGTAGGATTACCTGGTCAGTTGTCTTTTTTCCTGTAGGATTACCTGGTCAGTTGTCATTTTTCCTGTAGGATTACCTGGTCAGTTGTCTTTTTTCCTGTAGGATTACCTGGTCAGTTGTCTATTTTCCTGTAGGATTACCTGGTCAGTTGCCTTTTCCCCTGTAGGATTACCTGTCAGTTATCTTTTCTGTAGGGTTACCTGGTCACCTTTTTCCTGTAGGATTACCTGTCATTGCCTTTTCTGTAGGTTACCTGTCAGATTTTTCTGTAGGTTACCTGTCACTTTTCTGTAGGTTACCTGTCACCCTTTTTCTGTAGGGTTACCTGTCAGCTTTTCTGTAGGTTACCTGTCTTTTCTGTAGGGTTACCTGTCCTTTTCTGTGGGGTTACCTGTCTGCCTTTTCTGTAGGTTACCTGTCATACTTTCTGTAGGGTTACCTGTCCTTTTTGTAGGGTTACCTGTCCTTTTCTGTAGGGTTACCTGTCAACCCTTTCCTGTAGGGTTACCTGTCCTTTTTTGTAGGGTTACCTGTCCTTTTCTGTAGGGTTACCTGTCCTTTTCTGTAGGGTTACCTGTCCTTTTCTGTAGGGTTACCTGGTCAGTTGGCTTCACTGGACACCAAGCCTATGATTGCATCAGTGCTCCTCACTAAAACATTAAAATAAAATTGATAAAATTAATTTAAAATAATAAATATAGAATTAAAACAAATGGAAAAAGCAAACTAAAAATAAACTATGACAATAAACTTAGTCAAAATAAACTAAATAAAACTAGAATAATAAAATGAAATGAGCATAAAATATTTCATATTATGTTTGTTTCATTTTATTATTCTATAAACTAGAAGATGAATTAAAATGGAGAATGAAACCAAAAAGATGAAGTAAAACTAAACCAAGATAAAATGAAGTAAAATAAGTCAGACTAAAACAAACAAACAAAAATAGGGTTAGAGTTGAGAGGAGACAGCAATCTTGGTGACTGTGATAGGTGGCTGCACCTACATAGACCTTGACTTAGTGGTTACAGGGGTTGAAGCTCTGTCACTCCATTGTTTTCCTTGGGATACATCCCCCCTCTTCCTTATCCTTTGATCACCTTCACCTGTCCTGTAGTCTAGTGGATCATTGGGGCACCATTGAAGATTTTGTAATCAGCCTCCTCCTCTTTGCAATTCTCAGCTTTCCATGGTATGTTCCATTCAAAGCCGGTGTGCTCTATCTGATGTTGTCTTCCCATCGTTTTCTCTCTGTCTCATCGTTCCTTCCTTGTACTGTTCCCTGTAAGACAGTCTTGGCCCGTCCAGATGTTTGTGTGATGTGCTCATACAGGTCTCTTCAGTTCACGTTTTTTTCTCTGTTGTAAGCTATTTAAGTGGCCTGATGGCATTTTCAAATCTGGTTTTTATTTCCTTGTTTGTTAGATATATTTGTATGAAATACTTGTTTGCCAAAGCATCTCGTCTCCATTGCCTGTATCTGTTGTACTCCATCCTACTCTGAAACCTGCCTGTTGTTTGATGATCTCCTCAGCTTGTGGTTTAAGTCTATTCAAGAGGATTTATAGCATGACTTGACTTAGATGGCTTATCAGGCTGATGATACAGTACTTTGGGTATAGTTGTAAGTTGCCTTTCTTCAAGAGAGTGATATACATTGATAATTGGGGATTGAGTTAAGGTGTTACCCACTGCCTTTCCGCCAGATCTTACTGCAGATGATAACACCTCTGTCATGGCCTCTCCTTCTGCCTGGACCAGTTCTGATGGAATGTTACCCACTCCTGCCGACTTCCCTTTCTTCAGCGATGTTACTGCATCTTCAACTTCTTCCCGTGGGATGGGGTAGCTGTCACTGTTAGTTGTGGAGGGACATCCATCACCTTTGATACATGGGTCCTAACTGGGTGGTTAGTCATGTGGATCATATGGGGGCCGCCTCTCAACGTGCCTGGCTACCTGGAAAAAACTGGCAGTGACCTGGCGTGTGTGATGGCAGCCACCACGGCCTGCGTTTTGTGAAAGGGAGGTAAGGAATTCTTTACGTTGTCCATTTAAGTTTTGTTCTGTTTTTTTTTTTTTACTGGAGAAGTTTTCAGTGTAGTCCCCAGCCGCCATGACCCCGTGCAGTGCTCAGTGCTGGGGTATGGGCTGAAAGGTCGCAGGCTGGAATCGCACAGGAGGCGTAGGGATTGTCCGGACTCTGGGTGGCTGGCTCCTACCCAGAGTGGGTTTGCTGTGGATTCACTGGGAAGACTGGGACCACACAGTGTTGCTCAAATTTGAGAGTGTTGCTCAAATTACCTGACCAGCACTACAGGTGTCTTATCTCTTGGGGCCTGGTTGATGCTGGATTATATGGTAGGAAGCATAGAGTACAGCTCTGTAATGTAGTCTCAAAGCCCATTCACTTCCACAGCAGCATCATTACATATCCTCATAGTCATTGAACATCATGCAATAAAAGAGAATAATCCGATTCAGTGGCCCTTGTTGCATTGGTCTCATGGTGACCTCAGATTCATCTTCCCCATACGCTTTTGTTCCTGTGGTGAGTTTGTGTCAAAGCCATTTGAGTTGGAGTTTAACGGGAGGTTGTTGTAGGGACATTGTGGTGGTAACCACCCATTGTGGGCGCCTCACTCAGTCTGGCTTCTCAACTGAGCTAATTCTTGCATCAGTAGGGGGCGGGCTTAGTAGGTGTAGTCCTGTGCAAGTTAGCTCAGATAAGGCACCACTGAACAGCGATTGAAATGAGTGGAATAGGAACAGCTTGACAAAAATGTCAGATGAAGCAGCCAAAAAATCCACAATTCCACTCCAGTCTTTGTAATTTTTTAAAAATGTTAAGGTAGATTGGGTACTTTATATTTGCCAATTTTTCACAGAACATTTTTTATTAACTTTTACTATTTTCTTGTCTTTTTCTTTTGTATTTTTCTCATGCTGACCTCTCTCCTGGTCAATGTCTTTAATTCAGTTCATTGTCGTGATCAAGTTTTCATTGCTTTTCTGCCCTTTGTTACCCTTCCGTTTGTTATCCTTCTTTCCCAGTTTAGTTTGTGATGTACATCTGTTTTGCCAGGTACCATGTGGAGCAGGAGAGTGCCACTGAAGGCAATGGCCAGGCGCTGACTGCCACAGGTCCATCAAGAGAAAAGAACCAGGCGCCATCTATTTTCCTGTGGGTTTCCTGGTCAGTTCCCCTTTTCCCCTGTAGGATTACCTGTCAGTTATCTTTTCTGTAGGGTTACCTGTCCACCCTTTTCTGTAGGGTTACCTGTCCACCCTTTTCTGTAGGGTTACCTGTCAACCCTTTTCTGTAGGGTTACCTGTCAACCCTTTTCTGTAGGGTTACCTGTCAACCCTTTTCTGTAGGGTTACCTGTCCTTTTCTGTAGGGTTACCTGTCCTTTTCTGTAGGGTTACCTGTCCTTTTCTGTAGGGTTACCTGTCCTTTTCTGTAGGGTTACCTGTCAACCCTTTCCTGTAGGGTTACCTGTCCTTTTTTGTAGGGTTACCTGTCCTTTTCTGTAGGGTTACCTGTCAACCCTTTCCTGTAGGGTTACCTGTCCTTTTTTGTAGGGTTACCTGTCCTTTTCTGTAGGGTTACCTGTCCTTTTCTGTAGGGTTACCTGTCCTTTTCTGTAGGGTTACCTGGTCAGTTGGCTTCACTGGACACCAAGCCTATGATTGCATCAGTGCTCCTCACTAAAACATTAAAATAAAATTGATAAAATTAATTTAAAATAATAAATATAGAATTAAAACAAATGGAAAAAGCAAACTAAAAATAAACTATGACAATAAACTTAGTCAAAATAAACTAAATAAAACTAGAATAAATAAAATGAAATGAGCATAAATATTTCATATTATGTTTGTTTCATTTTATTATTCTATAAACTAGAAGATGAATTAAAATGGAGAATGAAACCAAAAAGATGAAGTAAAACTAAACCAAGATAAAATGAAGTAAAATAAGTCAGACTAAAACAAACAACAAAAATAGGGTTAGAGTTAAAGAGAGACAGCAATCTTGGTGACTGTGATAGGTGGCTGCACCTACATAGACCTTGACTTAGTGTTACAGGGTTGAAGCTCTGTCACTCCATTGTTTTCCTTGGGATACATCCCCCTCTTCCTTATCCTTTGATCACCTTCACCTGTCCTGTAGTCTAGTGGATCATTGGGGCACCATTGAAGATTTTGTAATCAGCCTCCTCCTCTTTGCAATTCTCAGCTTTCCATGGTATGTTCCATTCAAAGCCGGTGTGCTCTATCTGATGTTGTCTTCCCATCGTTTTCTCTCTGTCTCATCGTTCCTTCCTTGTACTGTTCCCTGTAAGACAGTCTTGGCCCGTCCAGATGTTCGTGTGATGTGCTCATACAGGTCTCTTCAGTTCATGTTTTTTTCTCTGTTGTAAGCTCTTTAAGTGGCCTGATGGCATTTTCAAATCTGGTTTTTATTTCCTTGTTTGTTGTGAGATATATTTGTATGAAATACTTGTGTTTGCCAAAGCATCTCGTCTCCATTGCCTGTATCTGTTGTACTCCATCCTACTCTGAAACCTGCCTGTTGTTTGATGATCTCCTCAGCTTGTGGTTTAAGTCTATTCAAGAGGATTTATAGCATGACTTGACTTAGATGGCTTATCAGGCTGATGATACAGTACTTTGGGTATAGTTGTAAGTTGCCTTTCTTCAAGAGAGTGATATACATTGATAATTGGGGATTGAGTTAAGGTGTTACCCACTTGCCTTTCCGCCAGATCTTACTGCAGATAACCTCTATCATGGCCTCTCCTTCTGCCTGGACCAGTTCTGATGGAATGTTACCCACTCCTGCCGACTTCCCTTTCTTCAGCGATGTTACTGCATCTTCAACTTCTTTCCGTGGGATGGGGTAGCTGTCACTGTTAGTTGGCGGAGGGACATCCATCACCTTTGATACATGGGTCCTAACTGGGAGGTTAGTCATGTGGATCATATGGGGGCCGCCTCTCAACGTGCCTGGCTACCTGGAAAAAACAGTGGCAGTGACCTGGCGTGTGTGATGGCAGCCACCACGGCCTGCGTTTTGTGAAAGGGAGGTAAGGAATTCTATATTGTGTCCAGTTAAGTTTTCTTTTGGTTTTTTTACTGGAGAAGTTTTCAGTGTAGTCCCCAGCCGCCATGACCCCATGCAGTGCTCAGTGCTGGGGTATGGACTGAAAGGTCGCAGGCTGGAATCGCAAAGACCATAGGGATTGTCCGGACTCTGGGTGGCTGGCTCCTACCCAGAGTGGGTTTGCTGTGGATTCACTGGGAAGACTGGGACCACACAGTGTTGCTCAAATTTGAGAGTGTTGCTCAAATTACCTGACCAGCACTACAGGTGTCTTATCTCTTGGGGCCTGGTTGATGCTGGATTATATGGTAGGAGGCATAGGGTACAGCTCTGTAATGTAGTCTCAAAGCCCATGCACTTCCACAGCAGCATCATTACATATCCTCATAGTCATTGAACATCTTGCAATAAAAGAGAATAATCTGATTCAGTGGCCCTTGTTGCATTGGTCTCATGGTGACCTCGGATTCAGTTACCCCATACGCTTTTGTGCCTGTGGTGAGTTTGTGTCAAAGCCGTTAGTTTAACGGGAGGTTGTTGTAGGGACATTGTGGTGGTAACCACCCATTGTGGGCGCCTCACTCAGTCTGGCTTCTCGACTGAGCTAATTCTTGCATCAGTAGGGGGCGGGCTTAGTAGGTGTAGTCCTGTGCATGTTAGCTCAGATAAGGCACCACTGAACAGCGATTGAAATGAGTGGAATGGGAACAGCTTGACAAAAATGTCACAGATGAAGCAGCCAAAAAAACCAAAAACAATTCCAGTCCAGTCTTTGTAATTTTTAAAAAAATGTTAAGGTAGATTGGGTACTTTATATTTGCCAATTTTTCACTGAACATTGTTATTAACTTTACTATTTTTTTGGTCTTTTTCTTTTGTATTTTTCTCATGCTGACCTCTCTCCTGGTCAATGTCTTTAATTCAGTTCATTGTCGTGATCAAGTTTTCATTGCTTTTCTGCCCTTTGTTACCCTTCCGTTTGTTATCCTTCTTTCCCAGTTTAGTTTGTGATGTACATCTGTTTTGCCAGGTACCATGTGGAGCAGGAGAGTGCCACTGAAGGCAATGGCCAGGCGCTGACTGCCACAGGTCCATCAAGAGAAAAGAACCAGGCGCCATTTATTTCGAGAGACAATCTTCTCAGGACCTGCTCTTCATGTTGACAACGTTTTATTGCTGTATGGAAGAAGCTCTATATATTGTGTTGCTACCGCTGATGCTGCAACTGTCTGCATGAAGTTCAGCCGAGACACGCCTAATTCCAGGTGAGAAAATCATGGTGCTCTTGCTCAACCTTTAGAATCGTCATTCATGCAGTTCTGATGTTGTTGTCGTTGTTGTTTCTCGGTTTGAGTTCTGAGGTTCCCCAATGGTGAGATTTTCCGTGTGTGAGGTGTTTTGCTCACTGTGAATGTAGCCTCATTCTGACTTCAGGGATGTATGCTGAGTGTGTTAGTGTTTCCATAACCTGTTGAATCCATATTTGATCTTCTGCATGTGTATATATATACATGATGAAAATTAAGGCACTGGCAGGTCTGCACTTGAAGTTGATCAGGGAGATTGTAAAAATCCCCACCCTTAAGACACTGCCAAGATACGAACCCATGACTTCATGGGCTCATGGGATTGAAGTCACACGACCTTAACCACTCTGCTATAGAGTCTGTCAGTTCTGAAAATGAGTAGAATGTTTCTCTGCTGAAATGTAATGATAGGTTGACACCTTACTGAGATCATCTGTCACTGTTTCATTGTTGGAAGAAAAGAAAAAAGTCAGTAACATGTTAGGATCTCAGTATGGAAAGAACTTTGTGTTAAAAAAGTTTATAAATATCATGATATGCTAAATGTACCAATCTTCAGTAGTTTTAAGCTTACAATCGGTAGAAAATTTTTTTTAATCGTTTAGAGGGGTAGCCTTAATGTCTGCATAATGTAGGATGCTCACACATACACATACCCACACAATACACACAAGCACACACACAATACACACAAGCACACACACAATACACACAAGCACACACACATACACACAATACACAATATACACAAGCACACACACAAATATACACAAGCACACACACATGCACATTTGCACATGCGCACACACACACAGAGCAGATGAGTGCTTATTCCATTATCCTCGAAATATAAAAAAACCATATCTTGCTGGGATGAGAAATTTCCTCTTTTCTATCACCATTTTCCCCATACATTTCCATTTACTTTCTTACTACTTTAGCTTTGCCAGTCCATTCTCCTTTTTTTGTAAAAGCAAGTCTGACAAATTCTTTTTTGGATGTACAAAGTTTTGCCTGTATCGTTTGGTTCTGGTGACCAGGTACTGGCAGCGATAGTGTCAACACTGGGATGGGCACAGGATGTCTGTTGTGCAGTGGTGTTTGTCCCTGTGGCAGTTTGACACTTGTTGTCACCTGGGGATGATAGATCAAGCAGAATGGCTGGTGGTGTCCTTACCACAGCAGCCTTAACTCTGGAGTCGCAGTCTTGTCTCATATCTTGACAAGACTGATGAGATTGAGACACTCTTTTGGCCATGATATATTTGAAAATATTATATAAACTTTGATATTGATAAAACCAAACATATCAGATATGTCATGTATGTATGTTGTACTTTTAGGGTTTACAAAGATGTGTTTTGCCTTAAAAGTATTTCAATGAAAGCTAAAGAACAAAACTTTTGACACAACACATGCACACACACAGAGGCTTACCTCCACAAGATCTTAAAGATGTAAGTATCCGCCAGCTAATCCACAAGAAAGATTTACACTGATTTCACATACGGTAATGTTTGATTAGGCTCAGAAATACTTTGAAGTAAAATCTGCCAATACTGCCTCTTTAAGCTTGTACATTGTCACCGTTTTTGTCATGAAAAATTGTCAACTCAAAGTGATATATGTAGCCCACAAAGCAATTGATAAAGAGGAGGAATTCATTTGAAAGGAGACTCATTCAGCTAGCAGCACTTGTAGTTTCCTATGAACATGAAGTAAATTGTTTTTATGTTGTGAATGTATAGCTATGACACAGCGTTTTGAGACTTGGATGTAGGTTTTGTAACTTGAATTACAAAATTTCAAACGAGTCAAGAAATGAAGTAATCAAGGTACTTCTTTTTTTTTTCTCCTGATAGATGGCATAAGATATTTGAAGGGATAATGTGCTGTTGGTTTTGAACTTTGAAGTGAATGTTATTGGAGCCATGAATGACAGCCCTGATATGGCTTTTGTGGTCAGTGGGGCTGTAAACATGAAATGATGGGTTGAGTGGTGACAGTTGAAATAATACAGAAGGAGGGTGGCAGGACGGGTAAGACGTTCACCTGCCTAACACGTAAACCACGAGGTTCTGGGTTCAATTCCCAGCCTGGCCCTTTCTTCCCAGTTTGACCCACTAAAAAACAATTGAACTAAATGTTGGTGTCCTTCAGATGAGACTGAGGTCCTGTGTGTGAAAGCATGAGAATATTTTGTACATGTGTTAAAAACTGTTCAATCTTTCGGAAGAGTAGGCCATTTCATGCTGGTAGGAACATGAAAAATTAAAAAACCAACAAATGCATGCACACAGGTGTCCTGTATAGACAGCGTCCCTGAAGTCAGAATGCAGCTACCTAAATGGTGGGGAGATATGCAAAGATGTCACCATTGCTGAACCTCAGGGGAAGGGGGGTGGGTTACAGAGTACTTATCAATGCCTTTTAATGTTTGTTTTTTAAATCTTCAGATCTGGTCACCAAGGAACGCTGGCATGAAGAACGCACCACCATCCATCATCTCGGGTACAGGACAGCCCTAGTAGCCCTTGAGGGGAGCATCATGCCTTCAGACATGAGGAGGAGGAGAACATAGCCAGTCTTCATGGAGGAGAACATTGCCAGTCTTCATGGAGGAGAACATTGCCAGTCTTCATGGAGGAGAACATTGCCAGTCTTCATGGAGGAGAACATTGCCAGTCTTCATGGAGGAGAGCATTGCCAGTCTTCATGGAGGAGAACATTGCCAGTCTTCATGGAGGAGAACATTGTCAGTCTTCATGGAGGAGAACATTGCCAGTCTTCATGGAGGAGAACATTGCCAGTCTTCATGGAGGAGAGCATTGCCAGTCTTCATGGAGGAGAGCATTGCCAGTCTTCATGGAGGAGAACATTGCCAGTCTTCATGGAGGAGAGCAGCAGCTAACCCAGGCAGAGGTGTTCATCATTCATTATTCCTTCACAACATGCTTCTCCCGCTGAGACAGCTCTTGCTCTAGACGTCGGGTACAATTGAGGAAAAATTATTTTAGTTTGCAGTTGATGTTGCCTATGAAGAAAAAGACCACACCAAAAAAAATGAGCGGGAAAATGGTGTGCCAACAAAACAAAAAAAAGAGAAAGAATAAAAAATGGAAAAATAAGTTACCACAAAAAAATACCTGCCAGAAAAAGGAAAACATTTTATACAAAAAAATGAAAACAGAAAAAAAAGCTTTACAATCTGCATATAAATGAAGCAAATAGGTAAAACATCATAATAGAATAAAGAAATGCTTGTTCAAATGAGTGCAAATGTGGAACAAGTTGAAAGATTTTTTGTTTTTTCGTATGTACTTTTCATACAACAGTTTTGTAGAAGTATTTATTTGAAGGAGGAGCAAGCAAGATGGCAAAGGAATAGGCCAGTACCTAATTGTAAATGTGCTTGAAAAACGTGTTTTCAGAGAAAATATGTACAAGGTGGCAATGAGGAAGGGTGACAAAATTAGAGATTGAAAACATTTTTTGTTTAATTGGATTAAAAAACAGTCATGTATATTTCTTTAAATGTTGTTTATGGTACAGAGAATAGCTTATGAGTGTTATGTAAAAGATTTTTGTTTGGAATGAAAGTCAATTAATTGCTTGAGAAAATATTCAGTTCTTGGCATAACTTCTAGTTCTGTTAAAGTTTGTGAAAAGTTTTTGATTTTTGAGAAAAAATGTCTTATTTTTTATCTTTTTTTTTTCAAGATGATCCAATGGTTGCTTGAGAAAATGTTCTGGTCTTGACATAACTTGTGGTGAATTTAAGATTGGAAAATTCTTTTTATCTTGAAGGTTGTTTTTTTGTTTTTTTTCCATTTTAAAAGGAGTCTGTTTGGTAGAATACTCCTAACATGTTCCATTGACAATAGCAATTACTCAGGATGGTTTTTGGTTTTTTACATAAAAGGTTTTCATATTATTATTATTATTTGCAAAAAGTGTTTATTCATCTTTAAACAATCTGGTTTAATGATTGGTGGCAAAAAGTGTTTATTCATCTTTAAACAATCTGGTTTACTGATTGGTTGCAAAAAGTGCTCTTGCCCTAACAGAACTAATCTGGTTTTCAGTGAATTGGATCAAAAAGATGATTTAATTCATCTTTAAACAATCTGTTTTAATGATTTGGTTCAAAAATGTTTTTATATATTACTTAAACAATCTAGGTGTTAGTGATTGGTTCAAAAAGTGACTGAACAGTAGCATTATAGGAACTTTTGGGGAGTAGAATTTCTGCCTCACATGAATTGATCACATGTTAAGAATATTTTGCAATGTATGCCCCTCGTATATAATTGGTCATGCTTTTTATTTATTTTCAAATAATTTTTTTTCATATATTGGAGAATAGGTAAATGTGTTCCATAACCTATGCGGTTGTTGGGGCAGCGAAGTGTCAGAAGCTTCAAAAATAGAAACTGGAAAGTAGGCAGTTAAATAGGCATTGACTTTGGGCTAGGGTAGCAATATGTGCTGAAAAACTCACAAGAAATTATATGTTTAAAAATATCGGTCATGAAATGCACTGGTATCAAGTGCATCAATTAGATTTAGTGAGATGGGTGTGTGTGTGTGTGTGTGTGTGCGCGCGTGTATGTGTGTGTGTGTTGTGTGTGATGTTGTGTGTGTGTGTGTGTGTGTGTAAAAGGGGTAGTTGTAGGGAGGAGACATCAGGTTGGAAGGAAGGAGGGAGCAGGGAAGGGAAAGGGTGTTTAGGAGGGGTGCAGGTGCACATTTAGAGCAGTGGTGATAGAGGAACAGAGGGCAGGTGCACATTTAGAGCAGTGGGGATAAACAGAGGGCAGGTGCACATTTAGGGCAGTGGGGATAAACAGAGGGCAGGTGCACATTTAGAGCAGTGGGGATAAACAGAGGGCAGGTGCACATTTAGGGCAGTGGGGATAAACAGAGGGCAGGTGCACATTTAGAGCAGTGGGGATAAACAGAGGGCAGGTGCACATTTAGGGCAGTGGGGAGAAACAGAGGGCAGGTGCACATTTAGGGCAGTGGGGATAAACAGAGGGCAGGTGCACATTGAGAGCAGTGGGGATAGAGGAACAGAGGGCAGGTGCACATTGAGAGCAGTGGGGATGGAGAAACAGAGGGCAGGTGCACATTGAGAGCAGTGGGGATGGAGAAACAGAGGGCAGGTGCACATTTAGAGCAGTGGGGATGGAGAAACAGAGGGCAGGTGCACATTTAGAGCAGTGGGGATAGAGGGCAGGTGTACATTGAGAGCAGTGGGGATAAACAGAGGGCAGGTGCACATTTAGAGCAGTGGGGATGGAGAAACAGAGGGCAGGTGTACATTTAGAGCAGTGGGGATGGAGAAACAGAGGGCAGGTGCACATTTAGGGCAGTGGGGATAAACAGAGGGCAGGTGCACATTTAGGGCAGTGGGGATAAACAGAGGGCAGGTGCACATTTAGCAGTGGGGATAGAGAAACAGAGGGCAGGTGCACATTTAGAGCAGTGGGGATAAACAGGGCAGGTGCACATTTAGAGCAGTGGGGATAAACAGAGGGCAGGTGCACATTTAGAGCAGTGGGGATAAACAGGGCAGGTGCACATTTAGGGCAGTGGGGATAAACAGAGGGCTGGTGCACATTTAGCAGTGGGGATAGAGAAACAGAGGGAAGGTGCTCATTTAGAGCAGTGGGGATAAACAGAGGGCAGGTGCACATTGAGAGCAGTGGGGATAAACAGAGGGCTGGCTGATAGGTTTATAGGTTTGTTTCTTTCATGGTTTATTCTGGGCTCTTGTCTTAATGGATGCAAGTTGTTCAAGACTGACTTGGGCAGGCCTGAAGTATCTGATAGCAAAACTAAACATGTGTGGACACCAGCCCAGTGCATTGCCCTAGCTGTTGATAGGACTGGTGATTTGGATCTAAACACTGTACTATTTTTTTTAAAGTTTGATTCGGAGGATAAAGGAATAAAGCACTTTTTTTTTAAAACATCCAGTCCCCACGTGCATACTATTTTGTAATTTTGTCATCCGTTTCAACGGCACAAATAGCCTACTCTTCAGAAAAGCAGAACGCATTTTAATGTGTACGCAAGATGTTCTGCATGCACTCGCACATGGGGGTCACAGTATATAGTCTTACTCAAAGGACTTTTGGGGAAATGGAGTTGGCACTCTGCTTATGTAAGGGAGAACAAACCCTATTGAACAGGTGTTTCGGTGGTGGCTTGAACTTGGGCCATCAAATCTCCAGTACAGTGTTAGCCACTAGGCTCCCCTGTCCCCCTGGAGGGGTGAGCTATGTACCATTGTGTCTACAATTAAACATGCCATTTGTCTGCGTGCTCTTGTGTCCACATGCATTCTAACATTCAGACCGACAGCTGAGACAGCCCTTGCCTGTTTTTTAACTGTTAACACTAACCCTAACCCTAACCTCAACCCTAACTCTGGCCCCGTATGTGGACACAAAAGGCAGGTATCCATGGTATGTGGTGACACAGTGGCTAACTGGTTTAGTGATGTTCCACCAAACCTGTTTTGATTCCTGCGATAATCGGGCATTTTCTGTCAGATATAAGTGAAATCATAGTCACTAAAAACAACCCAGTTAAGGAATCTGGTTTATCTCCTTGTGTGTTATGATGTGGTTTCTGCCACATTGTGGTGACAGTTCTGGTTTGACCCCTTATGGTTGGCCAGGGCGTTGATACAAGGAACAACAGACAGCAGAGTTGGTTCTAAACCCCATTTTAATCTGTATAGTTCTGAGATTTAAAAAAAAGACAAGTTGACAAATCCCAATATGGCCTCTGTTGTCGACATGATTGGATTGGGGCTGTGTTCTTTTTTGTTTGGTAGGAGGAGGGGTGCTAGAATGTTATGGAAAAGGATGTCAGGAAAGGGGGGGGAGGGTGTTAGAATGTTCCAGTATGTAGGGATGGGGAAAGAGGTTTAACGACTAAGGATGAGGTTGGCAGTCACTTTTTGATGAGGTTCGGGGGAGGGGGGATTGCAGGGAGCATTTTTAGAAAGAGTAGAAGGTGCTGGTTTTACAATGCACGATTGAAAATGTGAAGGGGGAAGGGGAGTGAGTGCATTTTAGAAAAAAAAAAATATAAACAGAAGCACTCTAGTTTAAGAATGCTTTGAGCAATTATTGGAAGGTACTGGGAGACGGTGGTGATGCATTACAGTAAAGGTACGCCATTATAAAGGCGGGGTAGAGAGTGTGTCAGTTGGTGGGAATGTGTGTGTGTTATTGAGGGAAGGTACTGGGAGACAGTGACCATGCATTACAGTAAAGGGATGCTGTTATAAAGGCGGGGTAGTGTGTTCAGGTTAGCAGGAGTGTGTGAGTGAAGGATTCGTCTTGTAGGCATATTTATGGAATTGTATACCACAGGTATTTGTCATCCCCATTGTATACTATATTACGCAACTGGCACAAAAGTTGCATACCCCTGTAGCAGTTCTGAAATAGCAACAGGAAAAGCTGTGTGTCTGCAGTAAATTGCTGGCTTTGCAGCTGTAACCAACACTGACTTAAAAAAAAAATGGCCATAACTTTGGAAAGGATGGAGGTAGAATAAGTATTGGAATATAGCATTAAAGAAAAATTACAGTATTTAATCACAGTATTTTAATTCTGTGTTCATCTTATCTAACAACTTTGCATTCTATCTATCTGTCCCGTAGTCTGACGACCGTGGGGGCACCCTCAAAGACTCAACAACCAGTTCCCTCCATCCTCCATTCCTCTCTCTTTGCATTAGAAAAGGCATTTTCACTCTACTATTTTACAAAATCTAGCACAAGGCAATTTTGCCTTTCATTCTATGTTTGAGGGAGAGGAGGTGGGCACTGCCCTAAAAATTCTGGCCCCTAGAATAGTTGGTCTCTGACATCTCGCTTCCCAACAACCGCCAAGGTTAAGGAACACCTATGTTTAAAGGATTTCAGCTGTCTTGTATTGGTGTATTCTGTTACCTTTTTTCCCTTACCTTTGCTTTGCCAAAGCTCAGGGACATGCCCATTACCCAGGTCATAGCATTCCCAGCCCATTGACAGATGACTGCATCTGATCCCAGCAGTTGATGATTTACATGGTCAGCACAGATGCATCCTCGCAGCTTGTGTGTGTGTGTGTGTGTGTGTGTGTGTGTGTGTGTGTGTGTGTGTGTGTGTTATATGAAAAGTTGGAAAGAGGAGGTTGGAGGTCACACAATGAAATGATGAATTATAAAACCAAGGAACAGAAAACGGATGAAAACATTTTTTGAATAATGAAGACAGACTGAAAGAAGAAATTAATGCGGAGAAAGGTTGGAGGCCCCACTTTAAAATTTCAGTTGCATGGCAAGACCAAAGTGAAAGATTTCACATCAATGGTTCCTCATTGCTGCATGACTTTTTAAAAAATCTTTCTTGCATTTGTCCAACCTTTGTACTGTATCTGTCATGTCCACTTGTGCTGCTTTTCTGCAAGTATGGAACTTCATTTCAAAAGTGTATGTTAAAATTCCAGAGAAGCAAATGTGAACCCTGCGATGATAGTGTAGTAGAGGTTGTGTTATCGTTCAGCCTTTTCCCCCTGCTTTTCTTTTGTGCTGTCATGAAACCTGGGTTGTGTAAAACTAGAAAATGATTTAGCATGTGCTTGGTTTTTGTTTTTGTGGTTGTAAACTTGTCTACTTGTAAGCAGTTGTATGGAACATTTGGCTGTACTTGGTTTTTTTCTTTTGGTGTGCTTTTAATCATTCTGTTCAAGTCAGAAATGTATATTTAAAGAAGGAATGGTGGTGGACAGCTAGTCTTGTACTTCAAGTGTTTTCCTTTTGCTCTTGTTTCTTCTTGTCAACCACATCTTTGCTATTTAGTGTTGAAAGATTTAGCACATTCTTCTTGGATTCAATTACCAAAAACTGATCTTCCTCAGTCTTGCTTTTTTGATGTGATCATTTTGTAGTACTGTGTGCAAATTGAAGCAATTTCTTGTTAATGCCCTGTTTTTGTTTGTTGTTGTAGAGGGTGTCATTTAGGTATTGTCAACTGTTGTTACCCACTTTGTATAGAGAGAATTATTTGAACATAATTATTTGAACATAGCCTGACGTCATCGTTGTTCAAGTTTGTAGTGACGTTATGGGTTATTCACGAAGCACTGGCCGGTCTTGGCTGATCTAATCCCCAGTGTAAGGGATATGCATTTGTTGTGTGCGTTTCTCCTCTGCATAACTTTACATTTTTTTCTTCTTCTGTATAAACAGCAAGCATGATAGTATATACTGTTAAGTATGTGACTCTATAAAGCTTTCTCTTTTCTTCTAAACATAGCATCCCTATCAATGAATGACATGATGCTTTGAGACGTTATATTTACATGTCCAGTGATGGGTTTTTGGCATTTGATATTCCTGTGTTTATTTTGGAGGCTTGAAATTTATTGGCTTTATCTGGACAGTTATGTTATTGGTTTAGTTGTATGTAATCATTCCAAGCAATGTCCACATTTTTCACCTTCAATTGGATTGTGTGTAGTTTGTTTCCTGTACTATTTGTGTGTGTGAAATCCATAAATGGTTTTGCATGGTATCTGGTAGATTCACCTCCCTCCCCTAGAAATGATTCCAGGGTCAAAACTAGAGCTCTGTGTGCACTATTACGAAATGTTACTAAGCCGCTTTCCAATTGAATTAACACCCATGGAAGGGTGAATTGAATGGAAACCCCATTTGCTAGTTGCATGTGAAGTGTTTTTGCGTCTGGTTGCAAGTATTATTGGCAGTTTCCATGGTTGCTTTAGTTTGTACACTTCATTAAAAAAAAAAGACTGTCTGCTCCAAATCCTGTTAAGCTTGTTCTAGAATCCCAACTTGAAATGTACGATGTAAACGTTCACAGCCCAATTAACTGTTACATATGAGATCTGATGTAAACGTTCACAGCCCAATTGACTGTTACACATAATGAGATCCGATGTAAACGTTCACAGCCCAATTAACTGTTACATATGAGATCTGATGTAAACGTTCACAGCCCAATTAACTGTTACATATGAGATCTGATGTAAACGTTCACAGCCCAATTGACTGTTACACATAATGAGATCCGATGTAAACGTTCACAGCCCAATTAACTGTTACATATGAGATCTGATGTAAACGTTCACAGCCCAATTGACTGTTACATATGAGATCTGATGTAGATGAACATTCACAGCCCAATTGACTGTTACACATAATGAGATCCGATGTAGATAAACGTTCACAGCCTAATTGACTGTTACACATAATGAGATCCGATGTAGATAAACGTTCACAGCCTAATTGACTGTTACACATAATGAGATCCGATGTAAACGTTCACAGCCTAATTGACTGTTACACATAATGAGATCCGAAGTAGATAAACGTTCACAGCCTAATTGACTGTTACACATAATGAGATCCGATGTAAACGTTCACAGCCTAATTGACTGTTACACATAATATCTGATGTAGATAAACGTTCACAGCCCAATTGACTGTTACACATAATGCGATCTGGTGTAGATAGATGTTCACAGCCCAATTGACTGTTACACATAATGAGATCCGATGTAAACGTTCACAGCCCAATTGACTGTTACACATAATGAGATCTGATGTAGATAAACGTTCACAGCCCAATTGACTGTTACACATGAGATCCAAGCAAGCCTTCAGAGTGGGTGGCAACAATGTTGCATGTTCCTTTAGAGGATCAACAAAGCTGAATCTCCTGTAGTCAGTGTTGATTCCGTTTTTCCTGAATATTTCATAACGGCCCTGTACAAAATTGATAGGCATTTTTTTTTTATAGCTTAATAAAAAATCAAGTGGTGAGCACACACCACTGGCACTTGACTTACCCAACTGACTTTTCCCTGATAAAAATGCAAATGTTGCGCGCCTCCCTCTACTCTGAAACTTACCAGCTGATGTTTTGCACGGATTATTCAGGGCGTCTGGGCTGTGAAGATAGCGTGGCTGGAGTCAAGCTTTTTGTCACTTCGTGTTTTAAAAGCATATTGGAATGAACAAGTCATTGTGGTAGAAATTTCAAATGGTGTGAGAATTCAAAAGCGAACAAAAGTCAGTGGGTCGGTCATTGTGTCACTGCTGGTCAGAGCATTGGGAAAAGCCTACCTCCCCCTTCAGCCAAAAAAGAGAGGCTGGAGTTAGGGTTGGGTAGCCGGCTCGCAGCTGAAATAAAATGAGGGCAGTTTAGAATGATTATAAAATGTAATGTCAAAATGTACCGAACTGTTTTGTGTATCATGTGTTACATGTTAAGAGGACAATTTAGAATGAATTGAAAATGTTATCTCAAAATTTACTGATCATTTTTGTGTATTATGTGGTATATGTCAAAATGAAATGTATATAAAAAAATCATGTCAAATTTTTGATGAAAATGATGCAAATTTATACAAAAATCATGATCAAAAGTATAAAACTTGACCATGATTTTCCTTCAGAGTTCCATTCATGACTGACTGTGTGTTTGCAAGTGTGCACAAGATCTCTGATGCATAATTATACCTCTTTTATTTGTGCTTCCATCTCTTTCTCTCCAAGAGACTCCTTGGCATCTCCTACAAAGACCACATAAGCAACGAAAGCGTGCATAACATAATCCAGCAAACCATTGGACCCTATGAGAACCTTCTGACGATCGTGAAAAAACGTAAACTTAAATGGTATGGGCATGTCACAAGATCCAAAGGACTTGCAAAGACAGTTTTACAAGGCACTGTCCAGGGAGGAAGAAGAGGCAGACCAAGGAAGAGCTGGGAGGATAACATCAGCGAATGGACAGGCCTAGAACTCAACAAAACCCTGAGAAAGGCAGAACAGAGAGAGGAATGGAGGGAACTGGTTGTTGAGTCTTTGAGGGTGCCCCCACGGTCGTCAGACTACGGGACAGATAGATCTCTTTCTCTCCCATCTCTGTCTCTCTTGATCTCCCCCTCCTTACATTCATACGTACTCAAATCAGTTCCTAAAATATATGCAGACAGTTTTGACTCATTCCCATCAGAAATTCCAACATGTATGCACATTACAAAGTAAATGAGAATCTCAAAGAATGGATTTATATCTGTGCAAAGTGATAAAAATCGCTTTAAAATGTACGTGTCGTCAGATCTATAGAAACTGGGCCTGTGCAAGTGATGCTGCTGCTGTCTGTTGAAACCGTTTGGTGCAGAGATGCAGATCAGTTCCTGAGAAAACTGCCTGGCAATGTTGGTCTGTGCATTTTGGAAACTGAACCAGCAGTAGTAGTTCAGAAAGCTATAGGATGTTTTTGAAAGTACTGGGTACAGGACTTTATTTCACAAACACATCTTGCCAGAAAAGATGTTCTGATGAAGTATGCCCTTAAACTGGGCATTGTGATATTTCCTTTCAGGCTAAAGTCAACATGCTGATGTCAGATGCGCGTGGCTTGACTTGTCAGGCGCTTAATGGCAGCGCAACGCATTGTCGCGCATATGGCAGACAACAGTTCCTGCTGTGAGTGTTAAATGGAAGAAGGTTGATGTCGTTGTGTCTAAGTTTACTAAAAAGCAGAATATTTTCTATATTATTTGAGGCAAGATGTGAAAAAGAGAGCTGGAAGATTTAGAGTTACTAGGTTTACTAGATGGCAGAACTTATTTTTAATGTTTGATGTGAAACTTGAGAAGCTTACATGTACTTATATGTGCTGTTTGATTTTATTTGATTTATACTGTGCCTGTCAAAGTCAACAGGGAAAATAGACGTTTTTGTGAGATATGCATTTCAAAAGTTTGGTACCACTAAAACAATGTTTTGGGATCTTTAAAGAAAAAAACGCATGTAAAAACAACTGAAAAAACGGCTAGCCAAATAAAAGCCCAACAAAATCATAACTCGTACAACTACCACTAATGCACACAAACTACCACCTAATATGTACACACTGAAAACATTTTTCTCGGGTTATTTGCACAATCGCTATTTTCCAATACTGCAAACTGCCATGACCCCAGCATAGCAACACTTTGTAACTAACGTTGTGCCTGCTGTCAGTCCACTCATCTAATTCCATCTCTCTCTCTCTCTCTCTCACTGGTGCAGTCACATCCATACATGACGGATGTCCAATAACAAGGAAAACAAATCTCTTGCTCTGTCTTTTGAGGACTGGTCAGAGTTGTAAATGATTAATATTGTCAAAAATAACCTGTTCAAAGATTTTGAAGTATGTCAACAGAATTTATTTTGTTCAGTTATATTGTGTTGCAGTATCCAGTTAAATGATGCATGGAAACAGTTGTTTAATCATGATTTTGGTTTTTTTCTTGATATTGTGTAAAGAAAACAAAACACCCCAAAACAACCCTCCATATCCCTAAAAGGATGATTTGAATTGAAATTTGAACCAACTGTTCACCAGTTCTCGGCTTTAAAGACCCCAGTTCAGTTACGTTCAAATTCTTACATGGATGTAAGTAGTAGTAGTTGTGTGTTCCTAGCGTAATAAACGCTCTGGGGGTCTCCCAGAACATGCACTCTGACTCACTCATCCCACCTGGGAATCACTGTGAGATTGAAACTGCACGCTGAATGAGAAGTTTGCGTGTATGACTGTTTTTAAATACCTTTCCATATAGGCAGCCATACTCCGACTTCAGAGGGATGGAAGTAAGTGATGAGTGAGATCTCTTAAAGATGAAATAGTTGCAAAGATACTTGTGCACTCTTGTCTAAGGAGACGGTTTATTTTGAGAGAAAAAACCTGGAAGAAACTGCGCTGGGTGTAAAGGGAAGAACGCATGTTTTTTACATAGCTGTTGAAGACAGACTGTTGTAGTGAACTGATGTATGTAGACATAGCTGTTGAAGACAGACTGTTGTAGTGAACTGATGTATGTAGACATTGATGTGAAGACAGACTGTTGTAGTGAACTGATGTATGTAGACATAGCTGTTGAAGACAGACTGTTGTAGTGAACTGATGTATGTAGACATAGCTGTTGAAGACAGACTGTTGTAGTGAACTGATGTATGTAGACATTGATGTGAAGACAGACTCTTGTAGTGAACTGATGTATGTAGACATAGCTGTTGAAGACAGAGTGTTGTAGTGAACTGATGTATGTAGACATTGATGTGAAGACAGACTCTTGTAGTGAACTGATGTATGTAGACATTGATGTGAAGACAGAGTGTTGTAGTGAACTGATGTATGTAGACATTGATGTGAAGACAGACTGTTGTAGTGAACTGATGTATGTAGACATAGCTGTTGAAGACAGAGTGTTGTAGTGAACTGATGTATGTAGACATTGATGTGAAGACAGACTCTTGTAGTGAACTGATGTATGTAGACATTGATGTGAAGACAGAGTGTTGTAGTGAACTGATGTATGTAGACACTGGTGTGAAGATAGAGTGTTGTAGTGAACTAATGTATGTAGACATTGATGTGAAGATAGACTGTTGTAGTGAACTAATGTATGTAGACATTGATGTGAAGACAGACTGTTGTAGTGAACTGATGTATGTAGACATTGATGTGAAGATAGTGTTGTAGTGAACTGATGTATGTAGACATTGATGTGAAGACAGACTGTTGTAGTGAACTGATGTATGTAGACACTGGTGTGAAGATAGAGTGTTGTAGTGAACTAATGTATGTAGACATTGATGTGAAGACAGACTGTTGTAGTGAACTAATGTATGTAGACATTGATGTGAAGATAGTGTTGTAGTGAACTGATGTGTGTAGACACTGGTGTGAAGATAGAGTGTTGTAGTGAACTGTTGTGTGTAGACACTGGTGTGAAGATAGAGTGTTGTAGTGAACTGTTGTGTGTAGACACTGGTGTGAAGATAGAGTGTTGTAGTGAACTGTTGTGAAGACAGAGTGTTGTAGTGAACTGTTGTGTGTAGACACTGGTGTGAAAGTGTTGTAGTGAACTGATGTATGTAGACGCTGGTGTGAAGATAGAGTGTTGTAGTGAACTGTTGTGTGTAGACACTGGTGTGAAAGTGTTGTAGTGAACTGATGTATGTAGACACTGGTGTGAAGATAGTGTTGTAGTGAACTGATGTATGTAGACATTGATGTGAAGATAGAGTGTTGTAGTGAACTGATGTTGTAGACACTGGTGTGAAAGTGTTGTAGTGAACTGATGTATGTAGACACTGGTGTGAAAGTGTTGTAGTGAACTGATGTATGTAGACACTGGTGTGAAAGTGTTGTAGTGAACTGATGTATGTAGACACTGGTGTGAAAGTGTTGTAGTGAACTGATGTATGTAGACACTGGTGTGAAAGTGTTGTAGTGAACTGTTGTATGTAGACATAGCTGTTGAAGACAGACTCTTGTAGTGAACTGATGTATGTAGACACTGGTGTGAAGACAGAGTGTTGTAGTGAACTGATGTATGTAGACACTGGTGTGAAGATAGAGTGTTGTAGTGAACTGTTGTGTGTAGACGCTGGTGTGAAGATAGAGTGTTGTAGTGAACTGATGTATGTAGACACTGGTGTGAAGATAGTGTTGTAGTGAAGTGATGTATGTAGACACTGGTGTGAAGATAGTGTTGTAGTGAAGTGATGTATGTAGACACTGGTGTGACTGCTTTTGACAACGGGTCTGGATAGCATGGCCCTGGCAGTAAGTAAGGCTGTGCACAACAACAGACTGCAGGTGTAGAGAGGAAACCACTTGTACATGTGTACATTGTACATTGCTTATGCGCTTTGATTTGTGTTTGCAAGATATAGCGCTATATAAGTTCCATTTATTATTATTATTATTACATGTAGGCATACACTTTACTATTCATGTGGGTCAGATGGCCTGCAAAAACTGAATACATCTTAATATCACTGTCACCCCTACCATATGCAAAGTAGGTGATGCAAGGCAAGATCTTTAATACCAAGGATAATGAATAAGTTGTCATGTGCTTTTTTACACCCCCCCCTCCTACCCTTATTGGGGATTGTGTCATGATTTTAATAAACCCTAATAAAGTAATCAGTCAGATTAAATGCTTGCATGGTGTCCTGTTTGAAGTATTTGATGTACATGGGCGTGTTGTATGGGTTAACTGGTGTGCTGCTGTAAAACATACAGGTGTAGATGAACTGGTGTGTTGCAATGAAATGTACAAATGTAGATACACTGGTGTGCTGCTGTGAAAACTACACATGTAGATGAACTGGTGTGGTGTTATGAAAACTACACATGTCGAGTTAAACTGGTGTGTTGCAATGAAATGTACACATGCAGATGAACTGGTGTGTTGCTATGAAAACTACACATGTAGATGAACTGGTGTGTTGTTATGAAAACTACACATGTAGATGAACTGGTGTGTTGTTATGAAAACTATATGCCTGGAAGAACTGGAATGTGTACTTTACAGGTGGATGGACAATTGTGTGTGGTGTGATGTTTCTGTGGTGATGGCGAGGGAGCAGTTGAAGCTGCGTCTTGCAGGCTTTGGGTGTTTTATGCTGATGACTGGGAGAGAGAGAGATTAGACACTACTTTGCATATGTAGCACTTTTGCTCTCTTTTTCTGTTTCTCTCTCTGTCTTTCTGTCTGTCTCTCTCTCTCGACTTGCATGTGCACAGAATGACACAAATAGGTACGCTTGTGCAAACAGATCAGAGTACTTGCACACTTGTGCATACAAACCCAAAACAATAGCATTTTACACACATGTTCGCATGTACACACACAATTCCTCCATACGCACAACACCCTCCTTCCAAATCATCAATAAATTTTCTTTGTTGTATTTTTATTTCTACCCATTAGAGCGTTTGAAATGCACACGCTAAACAACAACAATGTCGCCTATAACTTCCTCCACACATCTTGAAAAGCACGCCACATGTCAACTCGACCTATTCCAAAAAACTGACAATCAAAATTCAAACATTAACAGATAATTATGTAGCTAGTCATTGACACACTCTCATCATGAACCACTCAGGCATTAGCATAATCACCTCAATGACAACAGATTTATACTGTCATTCTTTGTACTGATAATATACCATTTGAAATATTCAAATGCAGTAACATTTTACATACTACAAGGGACAAGACTGCTGTATATGAAAGACGATGAGCTGGGATTACCGCCCCTGTTGGCAGTAATCTGAACGTTTCCTGAGCAGTCATCTCTCTCAATTGAGAGTTTGCTTGGTGAATAAAAAATTATCATAAACAAATCACAGATAAAAGTCGCACACACACACACACGCTTTACCCAGCCAAACGCAGCAGTGTGCAGTGGGAAACAAAACGGTCTATTATATAAACTAAAATAATCAAAGAGGGACCCATACCACGAATCCATGAATACTAAAATCTAAATCGTGCGTAGGTCTAGAAAACATCTGCTCTGACAACCAACTGACACATAAAAGATAAGTCTTCAAACACTCGAACGGCAACCATTGCTGTCATAGGAGCGAAAATGCGTGGTGCTGCCGTTAAGCGCCCGACAAAGCCCAGAGCCCTGTTAGCAAGGTTCAGAAACCTGGGACAGGGCTGTAACTTGAAGCAGGTCAGGCTGTGGAGCACTTCCATCAACACTGCCTTTGTCCCATCTTTGGCATCAAGAGGTAAGGTCGCCAGAGAATACCCAGTTGATGACAATGTCGATGGCATCATTGCTGATATTTTGGTAGACGGCAATAAAATTGTGACCCTCTATAGGCCTAGCTTTAAATAATTGTCTGGAAGGATCAAAGCCTGAAGTTCTATCCACTACAGCCATCTGACAGGCAGTCCCATGGACATGATCAGGGAATGCTTTGTCTTGATCTTAAGCTGATGGCAATGTGCTCGTCGATCAAGAGGACTGTTACTTTGGTCATTGCAGCGGTGGTCTGGGGAAGCACTGACAAATCGTATGGCGGGAAATGGATGCAGTTGTCATTCTCTTCTTTTCAGACGATCTCGGACTAAAAACGGGCACCAAATCCACCATGCAAACACCCCCGCCTGCCCCCTCCCCTTCCCAATTAAAAAATATGTAATCGTACAACCTGATTGATAATTATGATGACGCCAACAATAATAATAACGCACCCATCCATAAAGCGAGTCGTTAATAGTTTGTCTTGTAGTAACTCGGGATTGCATGTTTCTAATAATTAATTTGGTCAGACCATGGAGACAGGACAGTGAAGAAATCAAAATAAATAAAAAACAAACGCACAAAAGCAACCTCCTTTGCAGCCTCACAAATCTGTTTCGTCGATTATTAGCCACGGACAAATCTTGCCATTGAATGCACCTCCCACATAGAACAATTATTATCGTGTAGACAGCTGGCACGGAACACGTTTTCGCACTTCTCTGTGTATATAGCCATACACAGAATGGCGTAATGATTATGACTCTGGTGAAGCAATCCGTTAACGTCTTTAAACAAACTGTGCACACGCCTGCTCTCTCTCTCTCTCTCTCTCTCTCTCTCTCTCTCTCTCTCTCTCTCTCTCTCTCAAAATACAATGAATATGTTGAGTTTTCCTGTTAGCCAAAATGATAAAATAATACTATTATATAGCTTGTTCTCCTTTATATTATGGAGGTGGTGTGTTTTTTTTGGATGGGGGGGGGGGGGGGGGGGGGGTTATTTGGTTGTCCCACCTCCCCGTGTTGATGCTTGCTATTTTTTTTGTGTGTGGTTATTTTTGTGTTTTTTTGTTTTGTTTTATTTCATTATTTGCTCTCTCTCTCTCTCTCTCTCTCTCTCTCTCTCTCTCTCTCTCTCTCTCTCTCTCTGTGTCTCTCTCTCTCTCTGTATTTACATCACAAACGAAGATACAGTTATCGTTTTGTTATGATTTTGAGAAACTATATGTATATTGATTTTTTCCAGACATAAGGAAGGTGCACTTAGATCAAAATAGTGAATTGTGTTTGATACATATGTATTTTTTATGCATTTGTGCATTGTCTTCATTATTTCTTTCGCTGAAAGTGAGCTTGGTATTGTGTATGTTATCCGGTTTTTGCCCACTCTGTGGCATTGTCAATTTCTCCTACGCCAACCATGTATTATGGCCTAAGGTCGAGATACATTAAATTTCTGAGTTCTCTCTCTCTCTCTCTGGTGGTTTTTTGTGTTGGGGGTATTTTTTTCTTTTTACTGTGTAAGTGTATGGGTATTGGGTTTATTATCACATAATGTATCGCTACGTGCAGAGACTAGATGTAAAAAAGCACATGAGTACTTATTCATTTTCCTCGATATAAAAGACTCTCTCTCTCTCTCTCTCTCTCTCTCTCTCTGGACGAGACAGACACACATGTAATTCAAACGTTACTTCAACACATCGCTCATACTGGCTCCCTGTCATACTATCTTTATTTCAGTGGGCCCCCATCTACATTATTTTATTATCTTGACGCTTCGGGCGTCTTCAAGGCGATAAGATGTGCAGGCTTCCGCTTGTATTACATGATATTACAGGATTGTTATGTGGAATGTCTGGGGTTATAACGTGAACATATTCACACCCCCACATCTGCTCACTCCAGTGTCGTTCAATTCATATCGCCCCGTGTTAAATTAAAAAAATTTTTTGGGTGAAGACGTGAGGCAGTTTTTCCCCTTAAGAAGTAATAAAGGTTTGGCAAGGTTGGTTTTGTTTGTTTATTAATGGTGTGCTCCGACAGAGCAGACTGCCAATAAACTACTGGAAATGTCGGTGAGGTTTATTGCTACAGCTTTCGATGACTCAGAAGGTAGAAAAAAAGAGCAATATGTATGTATGTATGTATGTATGCTTTCATATGTATGTGTGTATGCATGATTTTCTGTGTGTATATTATCTTAATTCCATTGTTATGTTAATGTGCGGAGTTGTAGTGTAACAATAATAAAAAATAATTAAAACGAGGTTTACTACAAAAGGAACAATGACGTTTCATGACACGAACGCCAAACCACATGCAATGATAAAATGATAGCCTTTACAAGGTAATGGTACTGATGATGATAATGATAATAACATGACAGTGGTAATGATATATATGTAATCAAACCGTAATGTCGTGTCTCTGTGTACCCAGTAAAACGGTGTAAGAAACTGTACTAGCTAATCATGACCAGGAGCAAAAGCCATTCTGTCGTTTTCCAACTAACAGGTAACCTGAGCTAATGACATTTTATTTTCAAAACTGCTGTCACCCCTAAATGTGCTTGTAAGGAAAAGACTTAAAAACAACAACAAACAACAAAACGACAGAACCTCCCCCACCCTTCCCCCAAATCCAACTGTCTCGAGGTTCTTAAACTCCTATGGATAGGAATAAATAACCGCCCCATGCACAATGGCTGCCTGTGTGAATGACAAATATGAATAAGTGCCGAGAAAAAAGCCGCCCCACCGCCCCCATTACACGCACACCAGTTCGCGCGCGCGCGCACAAACACTGACTTTGAAAAATAATTCACACATGCATTGACATAAAAAAGAATGTTCTCTCTCTCTCTCACACATGAATGCACATACTACTGAACTGAAATAGTTATCACAGCTTGGCACAATACTCTTTGTAAGAGGAGAGGCTCACACAGTGGTCGTTGTTGTTTTTCCTTGGAAAAGTCAAACATCATTCATCACTACAATGTTTATACTGGAAGCACAACAACAGTCTTGTGTCCAATCCTACTGCTTTATATTTCAGTATGGGACTGTGAACAGCAACATTTTTTTTCTTTCTTTTTAAATATTCACACACGCTTCTACCAAAGTTGCACACAAACGGACGCATCAGTACATACACATGCATGTAGACTTGTACACAGGCACGCAAGTGTAATCCATGAATTTTTTTATCAAACGTACGCACACATCTGGGCTTGCGCGCACAGACACACACATACATGCAAACACACACACACACACACACGCACGCACGCAAGCACACACACACACCATATCCATGCACCCACCCACCCATCTTCTCTCTCATACACACACACCAACCCACCCCCACCCCAACACACACACCATAAATCTTTATGGTGTTTTGGCCGTTGTCCTTGGCGTAATAACTGGTTGAGGGAAGACAACCCCCACACCGCCAAAGTCTGCGCTGCTACTGCTGGGCACGATCACTGTGCATCATAACACCCCCCCCCCCCCCCCCCACCCCACACACCGCCACACAAAGGAGCTCTCTGATGTGTTCTCTAACTCCCTGACATAAAGGCAGACAGACCCCACCAGCCCCTACAACAGGCAGGTCAGTGTTCACTGTACACACTCGGGGCCAGCAGCCCCTACAGCAGGCAGGTCAGTGTTCACTGTACACACTCGGGGCCAGCAGCCCCTACAACAGGCAGGTCAGTGTTCACTGCACACACTCGGGGCCAGCAGCCACCAGCAGGGATGCAGAGAGCGGTGAGGGCAGGCCTAAAGGGGGCCGGTCCCTACGTGGTCGATGGGGAGCGAGGTGTCGCAGACCTCAGCTTCCCCAGGGGCCAGCATAGTGAAGACCCGGCGGCGCCCATCTCCCCTCTTCCTCGCTGCTTTACCTTCCCTGACCCTAAAGAGGAAGGTACCCATTATTTTACAGCTGGGTGAACTGGGGGGAGGGGAAGGGAGGGGGGAGGGAGGGGGGGACTGTACTGAAGCCAAGGCACGCAAGCGGTTACCTACCCACTTGACAACCCGGGCTCAATGCTGCTTAACCTTAGCAAATGCATTGTTCCTTCTGGAAATAAAAATTTGACTTGAGGTGACTTGGGGAAAGCCAGTGCTCTGACTACCGAGCTATGCCCGGCCATGACAGGGAAGCCTGTGTTTATACCCATGACTGTCAGACCTTCACCACAGAACAGAGGACAACCACTACTGTAGTTTGGAAGGAAATCTGCTGCTTCTTTTCTTTCTTTCTTTTGTTTTATGAAGTGTTGTATCAGTCCTATATCAAATACGGAACAGGGGTGAAAGGTATGGTGGTGGTGGAGGGGGTATGGGTGGTGTGTGGGTGTGTGTGTGTGGGGGGGGGGGGTCAGAATTGACCAGCGGTTAGCGCAAATACTCGAAGTCTGACAGTTGCCGGGGGGGGGGGGGGGGGAGGGTTCCAGTCTCCCCTTAGGCGATCGTTCGAGATGTTTCTTCTGTTCTAGTTCTGGCACCACACTGGCTCCATTCCCCGGCAAGTCGTGTGGATGTGTGTATGAAGGGAGGCCCCTGTTTTGTGAAGACATGCCGATCTTGCAAGCACATGTCCTCAGGCCCGTAACCAGCAGGCAGACAACACCCGGTGTTAGGTGTACTAGTTCAGTTTTGTCTTTGGTTTAGAGCAGAGTGGTATCCAAGAGATCCCCACAGGTGATAATCTTCAGTTCTGTACTAGTCCTGTCTCAGGTCTGTATCTATCAGTCTCAGGCTGTAGAAATGAGAATGATAACCATCCTGTGGCATATCCACATCATGGGTAGTTGCCACTAACGAAATACAGGAATGGTCAGTAACATTCCTATTGTCAAGTTCACATAATTATGTGGGGTATCCGTCAGTCACACGATCGAGTGTCGAGTTCCTCCTCTATCACTGCCACTATCGGCTGTTGCCTGCAGCCTTCACCACTATTGCCGATTGTTGTTCAGCGTTACGTCTATCCACACTTGGTGATGGAAATATTGCTGGTATTATTAGTTTTATATCACGTCCACGTCTTCAGATACTGATACTTATTTCCAGGTAATATCAATTCTACGTTAATCCTAGAGCGGACCTGTATCTACTCGATGCATACATGCAGTACCCATCCTTGCTGGGTCAAGCTGGGAGCAGCCTGGTGTGAGTCCACGGAGGACAGTGACTGAAGGAACAGAACTGAACACCGCTCCTACCACCCTGGGCCCCGGGGCCTGCACCCATCCTCAAGGCTTGGCGCTCCTGGCTCTGGCCTTGCGGGCAGCGGCAGCCAGCACGATGGGACTCTGCTCCAGCTTCTTGCCAGGGGTCGGGGACTGGCCGGCCATGCCTCTGGTGGGGGACACGGCAGCCCTCCTCTTGCTGACCAGGGCCTTGTGCTTGTCCAGGTCGTTGGTGGCCTGACCGTACAGCGCCACGCTGCTGGCCAGCTTGGGAGGCATGTGGCTGAACTTGTCGCTGTCCTTGGCGTGGAAGGACTTGGGCCTGGGCTTGCTGCCGCTGCTGCTGCTGCCCGCGGCGCCGCCTTTGCCCGGAGAGGAGGGGGCAGCTTTGGCTTCCGGGCTGCGGGTGGAGGCTTTGGCGGGGGCGGGGGCAACTTTGGGGTGGACTACGGTGAAGACCTTTCGTGAGGAGGCGGGTCTGGGCTGCGTGAATGTTGCCGGGGAAGCGGAAGAGTCCGGTTTGTCTGTTGGCGGGCCATCTTTGACAGGCGTCTCCACCGGCCCGGGCTTAGCTCCAGACGCTGCTGCAGTCACACCTCCTGCAGACTTTCCCTTCTCTTTGGACGGCTCTGCCTTTTGAGTGTCCGGGGCCGGTTTGGTGGGGGAGGCAGCACGTGGCTGCACCGCCTGCTTGAGTGGCTTGTTGCTGGGAGAAGGAGATCGGGTCACTGGACGACTGGGCGGTTTGATGACCTCAGCCTCCGTGTTGTAGGGATTGGGAGATTTGGGTTTGGCCGATGGTGAGGCTGACTTTGATTCGTCAGCCTTCGCCCTGGGAGGATCAGGAGTCTTGGCTCTGGGAGGATCAGGAGTCTTGGCTCTGGGAGGATCAGGAGTCTTGGTTCTGGGAGGATCAGGAGTCTTGGTTCTGGGAGGATCAGGAGACTTGGTTCTGGGAGGATCAGGAGTCTTGGTTCTGGGAGGATCAGGAGTCTTGGTTCTGGGCGAGGGGGACCGGGAACTCTGCTGCGGTTTGGACACGGGTCTGCCGGGTCTGGGTGATGCGGATCCCCGTGGCTTGCCTCCTCCTTCCGCGGGTTTTGAGCCACCTGAAGACTCTGGTGTTTTGGCTGATGCCGCTGAGCTTCCGTCACCAGGACCTGGCCGAAAGGCCTCCACAGCGCCTTCAAAGCCAGGCACTTTCAGTTCGTTCGGGGAAGACGTGGGGGCGCCTTCCTTCGCTGGCGCCGCGCTTCCTTTCCCGGGCAGCACAGACGCGTTACCGGAAGCGGTGACGGCCACCAGCGCGGGGGCGTCCCCCATCTTGGCGGAGCTGTCCAGCCCCGTCAGCGTCCTCGTCAGCTCCGACCCCTTCGGGGACTTGACCTTCACCCCCTCCCTGTCCTTCCTGTCGCCCGAAGGTCCGGCCCCCGGGTCAGAGGTCTCGGACAGGAAGGTGAGGGTGGCCTTCTGGGCGGCGGCCTTGGAGGCCTGCAGCTTGGCCTCCCCCGAGGCCTCCTCCACGCGGATGATGAGGTCAGCACGTGCAGCCAGACTCTTGGCCTGCTCCTGGGCACGCCGCTGCTCCGCGATCTTCCGGGACTCCTTGGCCTTGGCTGACCAGATGCGGATGATCTGAACACAGACAGACAGACAGATAGACAGACAAGTAGACAGATAGACAGACAGACAGACACACAGATAGACAGACAAGTAGACAGACAGACAGACAGACAACACACAGACAGTCAGACAAGTAGACAGACAAGTAGACAGACAGACAGACAAGTAGATAGACAGACAGATACACAGACAGACAGACAGATAGACAGACAAGTAGACAGACAGACAGACAGACAGACACACAGACAGACAAGTAGATAGACAGACAGACAGACAAGTAGATAGATAGACAGACAGACACACAGACAGACAAGTAGATAGACAGACAAGTAGATAGACAGACAGACAGACAGACAAGTAGATAGACAGACAGACAGACACACACACAGACAAGTAGATAGACAGACAGACACACACACACAGACAAGTAGATAGACAGACAGACACACACACAGTCAAGTAGATAGACAGACAGACAGACACACACACACAGACAAGTAGATAGACAGACAGACAGACACACACACACAGACAAGTAGATAGACAGACAGACAGACACACACACACACAGACAAGTAGATAGACAGACAGACAGACACACAGACACACACAGACAAGTAGATAGACAGACAGACAGACACACACACGACAAGTAGATAGACAGACAGACACACAGAGACAAGTAGATAGACAGACAGACACACACAGACAAGTAGATAGACAGACAGACACACACACACAGAGTTAACATCAGTGCCGACTCCACTCCCCCCCCCCCCCCCCCCCCCCCCCCCCCCCCGAAAGAAAAGTCCTTCGGATGAGACAATAAACGCACATCTTGCAGAACATCTTGCGCACAGGTTAAAACCTGTTCCACTTTTCAGAAGTGTAGGCTATAGTGAGCCGGTGGGAACGGATGACAACATTTACAAAGCTGCATACACAGGGGACTGGGTGTAAAATAGCACACGAATGCTTATTCCATTATCCTCGAAATAGAAGAATAAAGAAAAAAGTTAACTGTGACTTTTTTTGGGCTTCCATAGTACTGACTGACGGACGCCATACGGAGCGGTTCACACCGTTCCACTTCAGCCTCACCGGTCCGTCAAGTCTTGCGTTCGAATCTCGACTGCCGCATCTGGTGAATGAAGGATGGGGGACTTTTACCATCTCCCAGGTCAACTTCAAATGCAGACCTGCCAGTGCCTTCATTTCCTTTTGTGTATACACACTGCAGAAGATCAACTATGCACGTTCAAGATCCCTGTAGTTCGTGTCAGCGTTCGGTGGGTTACAGAAACACGAACACGCCTAGCATACCTTCCCGAAGTTGGCTACCTTCATGGTGGGCAAAACCCCCCGACATCTCACTATTGGTGAACCTCGGAGCTCTAGCCGAGGAACGAAAAATCAATGATTGCTGTGGAGACTGTAACAATGAGAATATAATAAAAACCACACACAACAAAACCCCACTGTTGATGCAATTGCTACTGTCGATTTTCTTGCTGTTGCTGCTGCTTTTGCTACTGCCACTAATACTACCGCAATTGACTTTGTTGCTGTTACTTCTGAAAGTGAAATGATTGAAACGTCCAGCGTGGCCCGTCTTGCTATATAATTATATGGCTGCAAATCCTGGTCACAGCGAAAAGACGATGACAGAAAAATCGAAGCAGCTGAGATGTGGGTTTTTTTCTTTTAGAAAGTTGCTCATAGTCAGTTGGGCCAGATAAAAGAACCAATAAAAGTATAGTAAACAAATTGGGAACAACAAAAAACTTCTCACTTAGTACTCGGAAGGCAATTCAGATGCATGTGTGTAGGGCAGGCGCCATGAAACCACGATTCGAACTTCACGAAAACTGTCTTCCAAAGCAAGACTTAAGACAACAAGAAGGAAAGGCAGACCACCAGCTTCTCTCATTGGCAACATAATAATAATAATAATACATGGAACTTATATAGCGCTATATCTTGAAAAGACAAATCAAAGCGCATGCATTCAACCTAATCTTACACAGTCATGCAATCAATGATAAATGATCAATAGTTTAAACAAACAGATATTTACAAACATAGTGCGCTGCAGACAAAATCTATGAAATAAAATGTCAATAGTCAAATGTTTTACAAAAGCACACACACACACTCACTTAGGTCCTATACTTTAGCAGGGTGATAGGACATGGGTTAGTGAGGGTGGGATGGCTCTGATATGAAACAGGAGGGGGGAAATCTTAGGTGGTCTAGAGATGGTGGATCGGTGGTCTAGAGGTAACGCGCCTGTCTAGAAAGCGAAAAGTCCGGGTCTGAAGTGTGCGGCGGTTCGTACCCCGTTTGGACCGGAAACTTTTCCCCCATCCATTAGACCATGAGTGGTGGTCTGGGCGCTAGTCTTTCGGATGAGACGATAAACCGAGGTCCCGTGTGTTACACGTAATTATTTAGCGCACGTAAAAGAACCCACGGCAACAAGAGAGTTGTCCCTGGCAAAATTCTTAGAAAAAAGCCACTCTGATAGGGAAACAAAATTAATACAGTTGCAGACATGGAGAAAAAAAAAAGGGTGGCGCTGCGCTTATGGCGACGCGCTCTCCCGCTCTCCCCGGGGAGAGCAGCCCGAATTTCACGGAGAGAAATCTGCCGTGACTTAAAGTGGTATGAAATGAAATCTGAGCGCTTTGATTTGTTGCTTTACAAGATTTAGCGCTATATAAATTCCATACATTATTATTATTATTGTTTGAAATAAATATGTCTTGAGGCTGGATTTAAAAGTGTCATAACTAGGTTTCTGGCGAAGAGAGAGAGGGAGCTCATTCCAGGTAAATCCTGTGGCCTGGGAATCCATGAAGTCAGCAGTAGCAGGGCAGTACAGCCAAGACCGGAGGAGCACATGGAGAAGGAAGGAAGGAAGGAAGGAAGGAAGGAAGGAAGGAAGGAAGGAAGAAGGGAGCATGTGGGTGTGGTTGAAAACAGTAGTGAACACGGTATCTGGTTAGGCCGACAGGTGAGACCTCTACCTTGACAACCGTTAGTTACCACTGCTGCTTTTTCTGGCTGCTACTAGGCCTCCTCCTCCTCATCCTCCTACTGCCACTGCTACTAGTACTTCTACTACAACTACTACTGATACTGCTGCTGCTACTACTACTACAACTACTTACAACTACTACTATTGCTGTTGCCGATGCTGCCTCCTCCTCCTCCTACTATTGCTATTGCTGTTATTACTTCTACCACAGACACATCACTACTTCTACTACAACAACTACTGATACTGCTGCTATTACTACTACAACTACCTACAACTACTACTATTGCTGCTGCTGCTGCTGCTGCTGTTGCTGATGCTGCCTCCTCCTCCTCCTACTATTGCTATTGCTGTTATTACTTCTACCACAGACACACCACCACTACTACTACAACTACTACTGATACTGCTGCTACTACTACTACAACTACTACTATTGCTGCTGCTGCTGCTGCTGCTGCTGCTGTTGATGATGCTGCCTCCTCCTCCTCCTATTGCTATTGCTGTTATTACTTCTACTACAGACACACCACTACTTTTGCTGCTGCTGTTGTTGTTCCCCCTAACTCCCCTCCTACCCCCACCCTATTCACCTCCACCCTCCCCTACCCCCCACACTCCCACCCCTCCCCCACCCACCCTATCCCTTTCCACACACACGTGTACACACACACACACACTCACCCCCCCCCCCTCCACACACACTCACACACACACACACTAACACACACACACACACACGTGTACACACACACACACTAACACACGCACACACACTAATGAAACAGTAGGTGAAGTGATTTGTTTGTCCCTACGTTTTATGATTTTCTTTTTTTAATTCTTAAAACATTTTTATTTAAATGTGTGTGTGGACGTGAGCGCGCACGCGCTCAAGTGTGCATGAGTATGTGTGTGCGTGTATATGTGGTAATTTGTATTTTCAATGTATTTCCTTATCGATTTTTTCCTTTTTTTTTTTACTGGTTTAATTTAATGGTAAATGATGCAATAATGTAGTGTCTTAGTATAATCATTACGAAATTTGTTCTTAGATAGATGGCTTGAGGAAAAAAAGCAAATGCATTGCTTATTCAATGTACCATCTGGAAATAAAATTTTGACTTTGACTTTGACACTAACACACACACACGTGTACACACACACACACACACACACACACACACACACACACACACACACACACACACACACACACACACACACACACATCTGTACACACTCACACACACGTGTACACACTTAAAGGATGCAATAATGTAGTATTTCAGTATAATCATTAAGAAATTTGTTCTTAGATAGATGGCTTGATGAAAGAAAGCAAATGCATTGCTTATTCAATGTACCATCTGAAAATAAAACTTTGACTTGTCTTGACTTGACTTGACACGCACACCCAGCCTACCTTCCTGTGGCTGGAGGGGTCTTCAGCGGGGGTGTCAGGCGGCGGCGGCTTCTTCTTGTTGCGGAAAGCTTTGACCGCCAGGCGGAGGCGGATCAGGTTGCGGGTGTCCTCGCTGATGTCGCTGGCGTCGTCGCTGATGGCCACGTGGTGGTCGTAGCAGTAGTCCACGATCTTGGCCACCACGATGGCGACGAGGATGCAGCCCCCCAGCACCCCCACCGTGATCAGCGCCTTCTGCGTGTTGTCCGTGCCGCTGGTGCTGCTGGTGCTGTCTGGGGCAGACAGAGAGAGAGACATATCTATATATATATAGACAGACAGAGAGATACATATCTATCTATATATAGACAGAGAGAGAGAGAGATACATATCTATCTATGTATAGACAGAGAGAGAGAGATATATCTATATATATATATATATATATATATATATAGACAAGAGAGAGAGAATCTATAATATAGAGACAGAGAGAGATATCATATAATAGACAGAGAGAGAGAGAGATATCTATATATATAGACAGAGAGAGAGAGAGATATCTATATATATAGACAGAGAGAGACATATCTATATATATAGACAGAGAGAGACATATCTATATATATATATATATAGACAGAGAGAGAGATACATACATATATATATATAGACAGAGAGAGAGACATATCTATCTATATATATAGACAGAGAGAGAGATATCTATATATATATAGACAGAGAGAGACATATCTATATATATAGACAGAGAGAGACATATCTATATATATAGACAGAGAGAGAGATATCTATATATATAGACAGAGAGAGATACATATCTATATATATATAGACAGAGAGAGACATATCTATATATATATATAGACAGAGAGAGAGATATCTATATATATATAGACAGAGAGAGAGATATCTATTTAAACAGAGAGAAGACATACTATAATATTAGACAGAGAGAGAGCAATCTATTATATATAAAAAAGAGAGACAAGAAAAGTTCATATAATATATAATAGACAGAGAGAGACAATCTATATATATAGAGAGAAAAGAAAGAACATTCAAAATATATAAGACAGAGAGAGAATATCTATATATATAGAAGAGAGAAAGAGAGAGAG
Source organism: Rapana venosa (assembly GCA_028751875.1). Taxonomy (NCBI): domain Eukaryota; kingdom Metazoa; phylum Mollusca; class Gastropoda; order Neogastropoda; family Muricidae; genus Rapana; species Rapana venosa. Next base: position 57,270,752 of record CM054149.1, on the reverse strand, counting down.
ATATCTAAAAATATATACGACAAGAGGACATACTATATTTAAAAAAGACAGAGAGGGGGAGAGACATATTAATTAATGACAAAAGGAGACTTTTCTATAATATATAACAAGAAGAAGACATATCTATATATATAGACAGACAGAGAGAGACATATATATATATATATAGACAGACAGAGAGAGACATATCTATATATATATATAGACAGACAGAGAGAGACATATCTATATATATATATATATATATAGACAGAGAGATACATATCTATATATATATAGATAGAGAGAGACATATCTATATATATAGACACAGAGAGAGACATATCTATATATATATATAGAGAGAGAGATATCTATATATATATAGACAGAGAGAGAGACATATCTATATATATATAGACAGAGAGAGAGATATCTATACATATATATAGACAGAGAGAGAGATATCTATATATATATAGACAGAGAGAGAGATATCTATATATATATAGACAGAGAGAGAGATATCTATATATATATATAGACAGAGGGATACATATCTCTCTCTCTCTATATATATATATATAGACAGAGAGATACATATCTATATATATATATATAGACAGAGAGAGAGATATCTATATATATATAGACAGAGAGAGACATATCTATATATATATATAGACAGAGATATATATATATATATAATTATATATATATATAGACAGAGAGAGATATCTATCTATATATAGACAGAGAGAGACATATCTATATATATATAGACAGAGAGAGACATATCTATATATATATATATATAGACAGAGAGAGATACATATCTATATATATATATAGACAGAGAGAGATACATATCTATATATATATAGACAGAGAGAGACATATCTATATATATATAGACAGAGAGAGATATCTATATATATATAGACAGAGAGAGACATATCTATATATATATAGACAGAGAGAGATATCTATATATATATAGACAGAGAGATATCTATATATATATAGACAGAGAGAGACATATCTATATATATATATAGACAGAGAGAGAGATATCTATATATATATATAGACAGAGAGAGACATATCTATATATATATAGACAGAGAGAGATATCTATATATATATATATATAGACAGAGAGAGACATATCTATATATATATAGACAGAGAGAGACATATCTATATATATATAGACAGAGAGAGACATATCTATATATATATATAGACAGAGAGAGACATATCTATATATATATAGACAGAGAGAGAGATATCTATATATATATAGACAGAGAGAGATATCTATATATATATAGACAGAGAGAGAGAGATCTATATATATATAGACAGAGAGAGAGATATCTATATATATATAGACAGAGAGAGACATATCTATATATATATAGACAGAGAGAGACATATCGATATATATATAGACAGAGAGAGAGAGAGAGAGAGATATATATATATAGACAGAGAGAGATATCTATATATATATAGACAGAGAGAGAGATATCTATATATATATAGACAGAGAGAGAGATATCTATATATATATATAGACAGAGAGAGATACATATATATAGAGAGAGAGAGACAGAGAGAGAGAGATATCTATATATATAGAGAGACAGAGAGAGATATATCTATATATATAGAGAGAGAGAGAGATAGATATCGCCGTCAGCGCCTGGGCTTTATCACTGTTCTCCATTAAACCACTGACGCTGGGGGCAACAGCAAAGTGAGAGGCTGTATGACCAGTGGCTTTCCCACTCATGGAATTCCACTTTACAGCTTAGTCTTTAGTGATCGACTATGACTCTCTGACTGGGAGGCTTGACTCGCACAGTCCTTATGTGCTGCAGCCCTGGGGGCTAGTTGGCCTTTGGAGAGCATCTCCAACGCTGACTGTCCTTATGCCCACTTGGCCGAGAGAGTGGGGATGTACTGTGGGCAAGGCATCTCCACTATAATCAAATTTCTGCCCAGTTTCCGAAACAGCAGCTGCCTCCTCTGCTGTTTTGGAGGTCATCGTCGGATATGTCGGACATATATATATATATATATATATATATATATATATATATATATATATACCACACAAAGTGAAAGCATAACAACCAGCATAATAAATGTTCCCCAATATTTCGGCTTTCGCCTTCCTCAGGGGGGGGTTTATTATGACGTGATGGAATGACGTCAATCTCAATTTTACATCATTGTGAAATCTTTGGTATGACATTTTAAATTGAACACCATACTGAGACGATGTTAGAGAGAGAGAGAGAGAGAGAGAGAGAGAGAGATAGGGGGGGGGGGAATTTTACCTGGGACAATTATGGTCATATAGTTTATGTTCACACAACACACACACACACACACACACACACACACACACACACACACACACACACACACACACACACACACATACACACACAAACACACACACTTGCGCACCCACGCATACACGCGCGCATGCACACATATACACGCATATGCACATACACATACACATCCTTTCAGGAGACTATAAGCGAAGTCCCGTGTGGGAGCACACGCAGAACATCCGGCCCACATGCCAAAACCCGTTCCACCTTTCGGAAGAGTAGGCAATTGTGCGCCAGTGCAAATGAATTAAACGAGTGCCAATTCCCTATTCCATCATCCTCGAAGCAAAGGAATAACTAAATAGTAATTAAACAATATACACATGCGCGCGCGCACACACATACACACACACACTCTCACACACACACACACACACACACACACACACACACACACACACACACACACACACACACACACACACACACACACACACACACACACACACACACACAAGTCAAGTTAGGTATTTTGGGGGGATTGTTCAAAATATATATCTCACTAATGAGGGAGTGAAAAACAAGATTAAAAACACCATGGGACCATATGAAGAGCTCCTGACTTCAGTGGAAAAACACAAGGGCACGTCACACAAACATTTGGACTGGCCAAGACTGTCCTACAGGGAACAGTACAAGGAGGGAGACGAAGAGGCAGACAGAGAAAACGATGGGAAGACAACATCAGAGAGTGGACTGGTAGCCTTGTGTGGAACAACTTGCTACGGAAAGCAGAGGACCGCGGGGAGTGGAGGAAGCTGGTTTCAAAATCTTCATTGGTGCCCCCACGAACTAGGGGATAGATTGCTGATTGATTGCTTGCTACAGAAAAAGAGTGACTGGTGTCGTGAGGGTGGTGGTGGGTGAGTCGTGGTGGTGGTGGTAGTCGTGGTGGTGGTGGTAGTCGTGGTGGTAGTGGTAGTCGTGGTGGTGGTGGTGGTAGTCGTGGTGGTAGTGGTAGTTATGGTGGTGGTGGTAGTTATGGTGGTGGTGGTAGTGGTAGTCGTGGTGGTAGTGGTAGTTATGGTGGTGGTGGTAGTTATGGTGGTGGTGGTAGTGGTAGTCGTGGTGGTAGTGGTAGTTATGGTGTGGTGGTAGTGGTAGTCGTGGTGGTGCTGGCTGAGTTGTGGTGGTAGTGGTAGTCGTGGTGGTGGTGGTGATTGTGGTGACATGGTGGTAGTGGTGACATGGTGGTAGTGGTGATGATGATGATGATGATGATGATGATGATGATGATGATGGTGGTGGTTTTAGTGGTGATGGTGATGACGATGATGATAGTGGTTATAGTGATGACGACGATGATGATGATGATTGTGGTGGTGGTGATGATGATGATCATGATGGTGATGACGATGATGCTGATGATGATGTCAGTACTAATGTCAACTGCAGGTTACAATTCCCTGAAACGGGTGCCTCCATGTGGGGCTCAATCCCGGGCCGTCAGATCACGAGCGCAACTCTCTAACCACTAGGCTGCCCCGCCCCGCCAAATCATTCAATACACAGCCATGAGAATCATCAACACCACCACCCCCCGAAAAACCCAACAACAACAACCCCCCCCCCCCCCCAAGAAACCCCAAAGAAAACCGGTCCAAAAGAGCTTACCCTCTGACATTCACAAATGATATGAGAGCTATAACTATTGTCACCAAGCAAACATTGACTTGTCTGTTCTTTTGGCTTCACCTGCTTTTGAAAACGTTCAGTCTGGCACTCAGAAACTCTACCAGTATTTGCAGCATTCTCACCTTTCAAACTGCTACTATCACTTTTTATATCGACCTTGGTTTTT
>CM054149.1:57254061-57261561 GCA_028751875.1 Rapana venosa | reverse complement strand
ATACAGACAGGCACACACACACTCATGTATGCATGCATACATACATACACACATGTGCGTACACATATTTACACACACGCACACACATCCGTCCATCCGTGCATGTACACATACGTACATATATACAAACATACACACATACATACAATACATACATACACACATACATGTGTATACAAACAAACAAACGCGTATGCATGTGAGCGTGAGCAATTATACACAATAGTTGTGTACTTGTAGGTGAAAAAATGCATGAGCGTATTGAAAGTTGTACCTGTGTGTGTGTGTGGTGTGTGTGTGTGTGTGCGTGTGTGTGTGTGTGTGTGTGTGTGTGTGTGTGTGTGTGTGTGTGTGTGTGTGTGTTTTGAATGTGTGTGTATGAGTGTGTGTGAATGTGTGTGTATGAGTGTGTGTGTGAGTGTGTGTATGTGTGTGTGTATGTGTGTGTATGTGTGGGTGAGTGTGCGTGCCTCTGTGTGTGCACGCATGTAGGTATGCTCACACACGTTGTGCTTGTGTGTGTGTGTGTGTCTCTGTGTGTGTGTGTGTGTGTGTTTATTTTTTAAATTTATTCTTTTATATCGAGGATAATGAAATAAGCTCTCATGGATGGATAGATGTTGTGTGTGTGTGTGTGTGTGTGTTTGTGTGTGTGTTGTGTTTGTGTGTGCGTGTTTGTGTGTGTGTGTGTCGTGTGTCGTTTGTGTGCGTGTGTGTTGTGTGTGTGTGCGCGCGCGCGCGCGCGCGCGCGCGTGTGTGTGTGTGTGTGTGTGTGTGTGTGTGTTCGTCGAGCACAGACGGACCTATGTACATCATGATTCATTTGGTTATTTCACACGTCTGCCTACAGAGAACCAGCCCCTGCTTAAAGTCATACACTTTCTGAGACCACAGCGGACACACAAACACCCTTTACCCCCCCCCCCCCACCCCCCCCCCCCCACCAACTCCTGTCCAGCCACACAACAAAGAAAGCAGTATCCCCGCAACCGGAATGCGGCTACCTTGACGGTGGTCATAACGGCCGCACACAGAACACCTCACCCTGGTGCAGCTCACAGCTCTTGCCGGGCAACGGAACAGAAAAACGCCCACAAGAGAAGCAGTGGTCACTGCTGGTCAGCGGACTCCATCAAGCGTGTCCAAGCCCCACGTGGGCTTGTCCAGCACTACCCCCCCCCTCTCTCCCCTCCGCTCCAGCCCCCCTCACCACCCCCCCCCCCCCCCCCCACCCTCCGTCCCCTCTCTCTCTTTGATTCTGAGGGATTAAGCCACTGATACCCAGTGATAAGAATCAGTATACCTCACGAACAGACCCGGCACAAACCACGGATTATTTTCCTCAATGTATCCCCGCCCCCGCCCCTGCCCCCAAGGTATATTTGTTCTTATCCTCCTCCTCCCCCCTCCCCCTCCCACCTCTCCTTACCACTTTCTCCTTTTGTCCTTTTTTTCAGATCAGAAAAATACATCGAGGTCCAATGTGTAAACATACATGTAGCGCACGTAAAAGAACCCTCATGACGAGAGAAGAATGCCTTGGCAAAATTGTGTAGGAGAAGAAAAACCAGACATGCCAGTCTCATAATGGAAGTTGTACATGATACGATCTTGACAGGAAAACTACAGAAATGAAATAAAATATAGGTGGCACTGCTTGCTTGCTTGCTTGCTTGCTGCTTGCGTGTGTGTGTGTGTGTGTGTGTGTGTGTGTGTGTTGTGGTGTGTGTGTGTGTAGTGTGTGTGTGTGTGTGTGTGTGTGTGTGTGTGTATGTGCATTTGTATGAATGTGTGTATGTATGTGTGTGTATGTGTGTATATGTATGTATAATTATGTGTGTGTATGTGTGTGCGTATATATATGTGTGTGTGTATGTGTGTGTGTATTTGTGTATGTATGTGTGTGTGTGTTTGTGTATGTATGTGTGTATGTCGTGTATATGCGTGTTTGCCTTGCTTTCCCCGCGGAGAGCACCTTACATTTCAGGCAAAGAAATCTACTGCGGCTGAAAAAGATATACCATACATAGAACACAACACAATGCAATGCAAAGTAATATGCCGTCAGCGCCTGGGCTTTATCCCAGTTCTTGAACCATTGACGCTGGGGGCAACAGCAAAGTGAGAGGCTGTATGACCAGTGGCTTTCTTTCCCACTCATGGAATTCCACTTTACAGCTTAGTCTTTAGTGATCGACTATGACTCTCTGACTAGGAGGCTTGACTCGCACAGTCCTTATGTGCTGCAGCCCTGGGGGATAGTTGGCCTTTGGAGAACATCTCCAACGCTGACTGTCCTTATGCCCACTTGGCCGAGAGAGTGGGGATGTACTGTGGGCAAGGCATCTCCACTATAATAAAAATTTCTGCTCAGTTTCCGAAACAGCAGCTGCCTCCTCTGCTGATTTGGAGGTCATCGTAGAACACGACGGACTAACATACATAATACAACGCAATGCAATACAAAACAGCGCAACACAATGCAACGCAATGCAATACAATGCAGTCCAATATAAGACAGCACAGCAACACGACACAACATGTACAACACAACACGACACGACACAACACGTGGACATGACTTCTCCCTTAACCCCCTAAGAAGTCAGTAGAACGCTGCGCTGAAATTTTCTTCAGGCACCATTGCCCTTGGCAAGTACAACCAGGTGGAGTTCATCCGTTTTGTTCTTAGAATGCATGCTGGGCACTGTATCATCGCGTTCATCCACACCACCAGTTCAGGGTGGCCTGCTCTTCCGCAAGGGGTGACTAAGGTTCTGATGCGCAGAACAAACTTCAGCACGCGGTCAAAACCTGGTCCGCTTTTCGGAAGAGTAGGCCATTCTGTGCTGGTGGGGGGAAAAGGATGACAAAATTTATAATACCGCATGCACACGGGGACTGAAAGCAAACGAGTGTTTATTATTCCATTATCCTCGGAATAAAAGACAAAAAAAGTATTTCAAGACATTGGAAGTGTCTGGGAACTTTAGCTCAGGACACCCCCTCCCCCCCCCCCCCCCCATCCCTCTTAGCACTGATCTTCTGGGTGGTGTGTATATATAGAATAAATGAATGAAGGCACTGGCAGGTCTGCACTTTAATTAAGTTGGTCTGTGGTTTTGGACAATGAATGATATGTGGTTTGGACATTGAATGATGTGTGGTTCGGACAATGAATGATCTGTGGTTTGGACAATGAATGATCTGTGGTTTGGACAATGAATGATCTGTGGTTTTGGACAATGAATGATCTGTGGTTTGGACAATAAATGATCTGTGGTTTTGGACATTGAATGATGTGTGGTTTGGACAATGAATGATGTGTGGTTTGGACAATAAATGATGTGTGGTTTGGACAATGAATGATGTGTGGTTTGGACAATGAATGATCTGTGGTTTGGACAATGAATGATCTGTGGTTTGGACAATGAATGATGTGTGGTTTGGACAATGAATGATGTGTGGTTTGGACAATGAATGATCTGTGGTTTGGACAATGAATGATCTGTGGTTTGGGACAATGAATGATCTGTGGTTTGGACAATGAATGATGTGTGGTTTGGACAATGAATGATGTGTGGTTTGGACAATGAATGATCTGTGGTTTGGACAATGAATGATGTGTGGTTTGGGCAATGATCTGTGGTTTGGACAATGAATGATGTGTGATTTGCCACCCCCCCCCCCTCCCCCTAAGTGTTATCCTGATCTAGTCCTATTGTGACATCTTAATTCCCGCCATTATCACAGAGATGTATCACTGCCAAAGGTCTGACTGGTGTTGTGGTTGTGGTGCAATACATCAAAGACTCCCACTTCCAAAAGCTCTGGGTTTATTGGATCAACGGCGACTGATCCCAAACGCAAAGGACAGAGAGTTGCACGACCTCCCTGATCAACCGCAGACCTGCTAGTGCCTCAGTCTCCCTCCCTGTATGTGTGTATGCAGAATATCATTCCTGTCAGCATTTGGTGGGCTGGTTGCTAAAACCATGACCAAACCCAGCTTTAAGAGGGTGACTCACAGTCCGTTCAAAACGTACCATTAGAGAAGAACAGGATGAAACAGATCTCAAATAGATGGTTTTGTCACTGTGACTGTGTGTCTTCAAGGGCTCAAAGTATCAGGTTACAAACCCGACCCTTTGGAATACAAAGCCATCTTCTCTTCCCTATTCATCCTCTGAGGAGGTGTTGGGGCACTGTACTGCACTGTACTGGACTGTACTGCACTGTATTGTACTGCACTGTACTGTACTGTACTGTACTGTACTGTACTGTACTGTACTGTACTTCAAGTTTTCAGGCTGTGTCCCTCTCTAAGGCTGGTTGAATCTTTTGGCAGAGCCCACCCTCTCCCAGTACAGCTTATACAGGTTACACACCTGTATTAGCTTGCGGGTCATGTAGTATCTTGTATAGAATGCGAGTCGGGGAAAAAATGGGCGATTTTTCACAGATTTTTTAAAGTATGAAAAAATGCATTGTGTACTTCATTGGGATTGAGATCATACAGCAATGCCAGGTAGTCACGAGAAAGTTAGAAATAATCATCAAAATGAGGATTGCCTGTATTCCTACAGTGTTGACTCCGCGCATGCATATTGCAGTAAGGAAGCTAGCCAACGACAAAGGACTGAGGGGGTACAGTGTTTGCTGAAAAAGAAAAAAATTCAAACCTACCAAATTTGTGCAAAATCACACGAGTTTTGAGTCAGAGGCTAGTCTTTTAGAAAAAGTGGTTTTTATTTCTGTGGAAGCCTTAGTTCGTGCGGTATGAATATGAGTCATATAGAAAAAAACAGAAGGAAAAGTGCGAATTTTTAACACAGGTGTGTAGCCTAATACCCCCCAGTCACTCAGCACTCAGCATCATCACACCAATGCTGCCCATGCACATAGGAGTTGGTGCTCCAGTCTTGGACACTCACAAGGAACTCCATCTCACCTATTTCGCAAACCTTTCCTGCAGTAGCGCTTTATCGATTTCGTCTGAAGGAAGAGTTAAAACGTTTGCAGGCGTGAACGGCTCTTCTGATACATGTAGAAGAAGAAGAAGAAGGAGAAGAAGAAGAAAGAGAAGATGAGGGAGAAGAAGAAGAAGAAGAAGATGAAGAAAAAGGAGGAGGAGAAGGAGAACAACAACAGCAAAAACAAAGACAAAAAAACCCAACAAACAAAACTACAACAGCAAAAGCCAACAAAAAGAACGACGACGACAACAAAGTACAACTTCTTTTTTTTTAAAATTAAAAGAAACGAACAACAGACAAAACACACATTGTACCCAAGAAATTCCCCCCCCCCCCACCCCCCCCGCTGTTTTTCCTATTCTACCAATTATTGTTTAAAACTCTTCCCCCATGGGGGGGCTGATTCTGCGCTAGAAATTCCCTCTTTTCCATCCCCTCTTTATTCCTGCCGTGTTCCTTTAATTTCTATCACCTCCTTCTCGTCTGATTTCTGCCTTCTTGATCCCTTCTGCTCCCCCGCCCCCCCCCCCCCCTTCCTCCACCACCAATAAAGACTTACAAGATAACATCTCTCCCACACCGACCGAAGTCGGATACGCTGGGCCTGACTTGTCAGGCGCTTAACGGCAGCCAAACTTATTTTCGGTCATATGACAGACAACAATAGTTGCTGCCCGAGGGACCGTTCGACGGAAAAAAAAAGGAAAAGACAATTCACAGATTTAAGGAAGGGCGGATAATCCATGGCTGACCTCATTACGCTCATTACCCCGAAATCCGTGAAACAGAAGGCTGAGCCGACACACCCTCTGTACTGTACTGTACTGTACTGCACTGTACTGTACTGTACTGTACTGTACTGTACTGTACTGCACTGTACTGTACTGTACTGTACTGTACTGCAGGCAAACACTCATCTGTCACGGCTTATTAGACAAGGCTTCCGAGCAATCAACCACGAAACTGGGAACAGCGTTGTGCTTTGTGTGTGTGTGTGTGTGTGAACCTCACAGGAACATTAACTGGGAAAAGGCATTGACACGTGCATGCGCGCACACATGCGAGTACTCGAACATGTGCGTACGTAACACACACACACACACACACACACACACACACACACACACACACACACACACACACACACACACAGAGAGAGAGAGAGAGAGAGAGAGAGAGAGAGAGAGAGAGAGAGAGAGAGAGAGAGAGAGAGAGAGAGAGAGAGAGAGAGAGAGAGAGAGAGAGAGAGAGAGAGAGAGAGAGAGATTGATTCAATGCAATCTCCGTCACTCCAACCACAGTAAGACAACAACAACATACATTGGATTTGTGAAAGTCCAGGTTTTGTTAAATATTCGTAATAGATCTGTGTGTGTGTGTGTGTGTGTGTGTGTGTGTGTGTGTGTGTGTGTGAGTGTGTGCGAGCGTGCGTGCGTGCGTGCGCGCGCGAGTTCCCCCAATTTTCTGAAAATGATGTGCCTCACATTTCGATAGGCTTTCTTCTTTAGTTCCGAGATGAATCGTAGAAGACATGAATCATGTTGCTAGAGGTCAGCTGTCTTTGCCTTCATGTTGTTAGCGCTTTCCCGTGACTGTCCTGGTCCAGGCCAAAAGCTGGGTCAGTTCTTGATGTCAGCTCACTGCCAAGGCCTACACTAAACTGGTGTTATGTCGTACAATGTTGTGTTGTTGATATTGCCTTCTTCAGCCATGACAAGCTCTTAACATAACACCCTGCACTCTCCTTCAAAGGAGAAAAAAATCATCTGAAGTCGGAGTATGGCTGCCTATATGGCGATGTACTTGAAAACAGTCATACACGCAAGCCTCTCATTCAGTTTGCAATCTCACAGTGATTCCCAGGTGGGATGAGTGAGTCAGGGTGCACGTTCTGGGTGACCCCCTGGGTGTAAAGCTGGGGAACGCACAACAACAGCAACAACAACAACTACATATCACTTTCAATGGACAGACGTATCAAAGACGACAAGAACAAGAATATTAAGAACACACGCACACACACACACACACACACACACACACACACACACACACACACACACACACACACACACACACACACACACACACTCATTCTTAAGAAGAAGAAGAAGAAGAAGAAGAAGAAGAAAAAAAGAACAACAACGACAACAGCAGCAGCAGCAGCAACGACAGCGAAAGCAACAACAATCAACAAGGAAAAGGTAAAGGAGTCCCATAACCTATAAGGTCGTAGGGGAGCGAGGCGTCAGAGACCTCACTTCTCTAGGGCCAGCATATTGAGGGCGGCGCCCATCTCCTCTCCCTCGCTGCTTTACCTTCCCCGACCCTAAAGAGGGCAGGTACCCATTTACAGCTGGGTGAACTGGGGGAACTGTACTGAAGCCAAGGCGCGCAAACGGTCACCCATCCAACTGGTAACCACGCTCGACGCTGCTTAACTTGGCTGGGGGAAAGCGAGTGCTCCGACCACTGAGCTATCCCGTCCCCAACAAGAACAATGATATTAACCATCATGGCGTCA
>CM054149.1:57234061-57251561 GCA_028751875.1 Rapana venosa | reverse complement strand
CGTCCAGCGTGGTTACCACTTGGATGGGTGACCGTTTGCGTGCTTTGGCTTCAGTACAGTCCCCCAGTTCACACAGCTGTAAATGGGTGCCTGCCCTCTTTAGAGTCAGAGAAGGTAAAACAGCGAGGGAGAGGAGATGGGCGCCGCCCTCAATATGCTGGACCCTGGAGAAGCTGAGATCTCTGACGCCTCGCTCCCCTATGACCACATAGGTTGTGGGACACCTTACCGTTACCCTTTAGATCGGATCTCCCCTTGTGGGCATGCCGGGAACTTGTCAGGATACCCAGCATCCCCACCTTCTGGAAACTCTGTGCTAGGAATTTCCCATTTCTATCCCTCTCTTTCTTTCTGACTTGTTCCTTTTCTTCCTGTCACTCCCTTCTTGTCTATTTTCTGCCTTCTGGATCCATTCTCCTGCCTTTTCCCCCACAAAGACTTAAAACATAGCAATTCTCTCCCAGAGAGAGGAAGACAGAAAACAAAGATTTCATGAATGTAGCACTAAGAATTTGTGAAAAAAACCCACATGCAGACAGGAAAAACAAGTAATGGGTGGCACTGCTCTTGTGGCGACGCGCTCTCCCGGGGGAGAGAGCAGCTTAATTTAACGCAGAGAAATCTGCTGTGACTTACAGTGATATTCGACACAATGCAATGCAAGACAGTATCAGAACAGTCCAACAAGTTTGGCACTGTGAATTTTCTCCTTAGAAATATATCCTCCAACTGATTTATAATTCCTGAATAAGATGGTGTATTTTGCAAGTGTATGCGAGTGTGTGGGTGTGTGAGATCTGTGTTTCCTGCTTGCCAAGTTCGTTACGTGGTAAGTTAGTGTCTACGCCTACAGCGCCCGGGCTTTATCCCAGTTCTTGATTAAACCATTAACGCTGGGGGCAACAGCAAGGCGACAGGCTGTATTACCAGTGGCTTTCTTTCCCACTCATGGAATTCCACTTTACAGCTTAGTCTTAAGTGATCGACTATGACTCTGACTAGGAGGCTTGACTTTCACAGTCCTTAATGTGCTGCAGCCCTGGGGGCTAGTTGGCCTTTGGAGAACATCTCCAACGCTGACTGTCCTTAAACCCACTTGGCCGAGAGAGTGGGAATGTGCTGTGAGTAAGGCACATCCACTATGATCAAATTTCTGCCCCATTTCCGAAACAGCAGCTGCCTTCTCTGCTGATTTGGAAGTCACCGTCGAATACGATGGACAAACATGCTGTTTGTGAAACACAAGGCGTGTATGTCATGGTGGCCATACCACACACACACACACACACACACACATAATATATATATATATATATATATATATATATATATATATATATATATATATATATATAATATATATATATACATATACATAGTGAAAGCTTGACCCTTTTAGACTGTGGATCCACGATTTGTTCAAAGCTTTCAGGTAAATAGGCAGAAGAAACTGAAACCAAATCAGACAAAACATAAACGAAAGATGAAAGAAAGGAGACTGACTGACAGACAAAGAAGGAACGACAGAACAAAAGAAAAGACGTACTATCGCAAGGAGGACAAATTGAAAGGAAGAAAAAAAAGACGAGAAAACCCAGATGAAAATAGTGCAGAGAGAAATACAAATATATTCTGACTTAATACCCCCCCCCCCCCCCCCCCCCCCTCCGCAAAAGAAACAAACACAAGTAAGAAACAACAAAACCACAAACACAAAACAAAACAAAAAACGATCTTCACAATTCAACAAAAATGCAAAAAACCCCCACTTACCACTCATGGTTCTTGACTCAAGTAGATAAATTCCTCACAAAAAAGTCGAACGTAAACGTACGTTCATCACCACATCACCTCACATCACATCACATCACATCACATCAGTAGTCCATGGGTGTAAGTCACCAGCATTCAATCGGCGGGCTAGCATCAATGCCTGCCTATTAACCCAACGCCACCCGGGGTCCGTCCGTCCCTCTGTAATCACCACTCTCTCTCTCTCCCTCACTCCATCAACGCCAGGGTGGGCACCAATGTCAGACCACGCACTGCACCTTGCCCTTCCATTTGGAACCTGACTATGAAGACTCCCCTCGTGTAACAAGTTACGTCGTTTACAAAGTTAGGGCTTTATGTTTGGCGAAAACGCAGTTGTACCTGACCCAACATAACCAAGGTTTTGATTTGAGGCACTGATTTTAAGAATTTTAAGAGAAGTACTTTCCGTGTCTTAAGGTCTTGTTTAAGGGTTGTGTCATAAATGGGGTCACCATTCGTTCTAATCTAAAATTCCAAAGACTTTGTTATCTCAAAACAAAGAACTTCAGTTAGATTACCAGCAAAGGATGACATATCTAAAGACAACAGAATGAATCAGGTACATGTCATCAGAGAGCTGACAGCTGACAGCACTACACACAATCAACACATTATGCTCTGGTAAAGGTCAAATAATTCTATCAGGCTGTAAACAAGTTATTTCAACAAGGACAATAACAGATTACCTACTTGCTTTATAAAAGTAAGACCGTGACAAATGATGAACAGAACTTTTCTTGTCTATAATTGCTAGCCAAAGTTTGAACTTTTATGGCACATCACAGAGTTCTTAGTCAGAGCTACGAAAGGTAAAAGCTTACAGCGTCACCATTGATTGTTGTTTGTCTTCACTTTCGTGCGGTTGAGACTTCGGTACTTCTTGCTGTTTCCACTTGAAATGATTGAAATAGTAAGAAAAGGCTGTAATAGTATAGTAGAGAGTGAGAACAACGTCAGGAAACTTGCACTCTGTGTTATCATTACACCCAACAACACGAGCACCGCAGTGCCGTCCCCACACACCTCCCACACTGTCTCTGGCACAACCCTACTGCCCTGCTTCTCTCTCTCTCTCTCTCTCTCTCTCCCTCTCCCCCCTCCCTCTCCCCCTCTCTCTCAACAGACGGCGTCTTAGACAATTCAGACTCGATTGTGACTCCTGGACAAAATAGGACCTTTTTCTCCAGACTACACGTGTCTCAAATCCTAGCTGAACACACTACTCTCAAGACAGGTCTGTCTGGCTGAAAGGTTCCTTTTGTCGGCAGGAACAAAAGCGGGCAGAAGTTTTGTGTCTGGGAGCAGTGAGTGAGTCAACCAGCTCGCTGCTAGATGGGCTTTGAGAAAGAAAGAAAAAAACAATCGGTGGTACAGAAGTGAAGTAGGTAGATGGCTGGCAGATTGTTGAACATACCCATACTTATAGTTACAATACAAGCTAGCGGGGCTGGGTTTAAGGAATAGCTAGCCAGCTCAGGTGTCGTCTGCGTCATGATTACGAGTATACGAGCCTGTACTCTGAGGCAGTGTGTGTGTGTGTGTAATCCCTTTGTCGGTAGGATTGTCGGCGATATATGAATGGGAAACCTGATTGTTGCTCTGATTGTCTGTGTGTTTGTAAACGTGTACACAGCTTTGTTGTTACAGGAACGGTCGGTCCACGCGTTGGCTTAATGTATTACACACAACTCCCTGTGATAACCCGGTTTTCTTTTCTTTCGTTTTAATTTCTTTTGGTGGGGGTGGTTGAGTAGTTGTGAGTGGAGGGGTAAGAAGATTATAGAACAGCTTTGTGGTTTACTGTCCATGTTTTCCTGAACGGTTTATCCCGAAGTCGGAATGTGGCCACCTTCACGGTGAGGCAAGAACGCTCGCTTACTAACCTAAAATTCATCATTGATGACCCTCGGAGCTCTTGTCGAGGACTATGTATGTATGTGTGTAAACACACACACGCATATTAAACACACACACACACACACACACACACACGCACGCACGCACGCACACACACGTAAACGGTTTCAGGAATGCAAGTGCTATTCATTCATGTTCTAATTAGTTTCAATTTTTAAAAAAAACCTCTCAGCAAGTAGACCACAACTCCTCTCTATTTACCGAAGCGACGAACACACACACACACACACACGCACACACACACACACACACACACACACACACGCACACACACACATACATACCCACCCACCCACACACACACACACACACACACACACACACCCACCCACCCACCCACACACCACACACACACACACACCCACACACCCACCCACCACCCACCCACACACACACACACACACACACACACACACACACACCACCCACCCACACCACACACACACACACACACACACACACACACACACACACACACCCACCCACCACACACACACACCCCACACACACACCCACCCACACACACACACTGCGGGGATGTGACTTACCCCTGTACATATCAGTACCTTCAGACACTTCCTCTAACTACGGATAGCCGCCATCTCTCTGAACCCTAACAAGTCACACACATCTGCCGGCCTCACTGCAGCGGGCCACAGACTAGCCTCCTGAACCGCAAGGCCGGAACGGTCAGGTTGGAACGGATCTCAAAGGGATCCTCTGTCACTGTCAACGTGGGCCTGTCTTCAGCCTGCTTCAGCCCCCACCCTTCGAGATATTTATTTATTTTTTTATTTTTTATTTATTCTTTTTTTATCCAGGATAATGGAATAAGCACTCATGTGCTTTTTTTTTTTACATCCAGTCCCCGTGTGTATGCGGTTTTGTAAATGTTGTCATGTTTCCACCGGCACACAATGGCCTACTCTTCCAAAAAGCGGAATAGGATTTAACGTGTGCGCAAGATGTTCTACGTGCGTTCGACAGACCGTGTTTTTCACGGACGCTACAGCCGAGTGGTTAACACTCTTCGACTCCAGCCCCACGGGTCCATGAAGTCGTGCGTTCGAATCTCGGCTGCGTCTGGGTGAGATTCTGCGTATGCGACCGTTTGTTGTTTTGTTGTTGTTGTTGTTGTTGTTGTTTTGTTGTTGTTGTTGTTGTTTTGTTGTTGTTGTTGTTTTGTTGTTGTTGTTTTGTTGTTGTTGTTGTTTTGTTGTTGTTGTTGTTTTATCACTATGCAACCATTCTTGTCCAAGCCATATTCCGACTTCGGGGATGTACGCCAGGTCTGCTGGTGTCTCCTGACCCGTCACACACTGATATCAATCACAGGATCTTTAACACGCACCTGGGAGATCGTCAACTCCCCCCCCCCCCCCCCCCCCCCCCCTATGGAAACGAAGATTATTTTATACGTCACCGTATAGGATCCCACCTAACGATAGACAGCAGCCTATGAGATCTCAAACTAACAATTAAAAAAATACCCATCACCATAGAACCTGAGGCCTTGTCAAACAATGAAGAGAAGTGGGAAATAATACAACCGAAAACTGTTAAAATCTGACCTGAAAGAAATTTAAAAATAAAAAACCAAAACAAGTCCAAACAGCAGCTGGAATATTGTCACACTGTCACCTAAGGCTGTCAAGAGATGTGTTTAAAAGAATAAAAAAAAAAACTATCACATTCGGGAAAAGAAAAAATGTCCACGTAGGACATTAGCTTAGCACATTATCACACAGCCACAAAAGTTCCCAAGAAGCAGGTGAACGTTTTTTAAAAGAAAGGTGACGGTAAAGGTGTCCCATAACCTATGTGGCCGTAGGGCAGCGAGGTATCAGAGACCTCAGCTTCTCTGGAGGCCAGCATATTGAGGACGGCGTCCATCTCCTCTCCCTCGCTGCTTTACCTTCCCTGACCATAAAGAGAGGCAGGTACCCATTTACAGCTGGGTGAACTGGGGGACTGTACTGAAGCCAAGGCGCGCAAAAGGTAACCCATCCAATTGGTAACCACGCTCGACGCTGCTTAATATTGACTGGAGGAAAGCGAGTGCTCAGGTGTAAACTAATACAGACAAATACTGTCCTATTCGGACCTAGGTGAAAACCAACTACCAGAACAAAGCACAAACAGACAAGAAAAGCAGTCAACACAGAAGCTGGACAATTGTCTCACAATCACTTAGAGCATACACACGGGGACTGGATGAAAAAATGAACACGAGTGCTTATTCCATTATCCTCGAAAAAAAGAATAATAAAAAAAATAAAATAAATAAGCACACGGGTATGACTGGGTTAGAGTGTCCTTCGAAAGGCTTGACATTCACCTCGATTTTCTCGTCAATCTTCGAAGAAAGGGCAAGGCTGGGAATCGAACCCAGACCCTCACGGTGTATGTTTCAGGCAGTTGAAACGTCTAAACCGTCCTGCCACCTTCTCTCTTGTAATACTTCTGAATGCTGCTCCTAACAATACCATACGAAAATGCCACAATCGGATTTAAATGAAATAAAAAAGAAACAAAAAAGAGAGAGAGAAAAAATTACCCGTAATGGCTTAGAAATATCACACAGTCACGAAATTTCTAAAGCAAGCATGTGTGTAGCAATACAAACAAAGATTGTCATTGTCAGAACTGAATTTATATATAAACCCTCAGAAAACTATAAAAACTGTCATAAATTGCAAACCAAGCTGTACGGCCCAGGAGAGGAGCTGGAAAGCACATGCCATTATTTTTCCCCAGACACATCTGGCAGTGTAAAGCGAACAAGAGAAGAAAACGAACTTTCATAAATCATTCGGACTTAAAAATTTTTTTAATCACCCCCTCCCCCCAGTAAACTAGTCCACAAAATAGCTAGAAAGTTGTTACATAGTCACCAAAAGCTGTACCCCAAAAAACCCCAAACAAAAGGCCTTCTTCAAAGTAGACATGCATGTCTGTATGTATCTGTAGCCACTCCAGCAGATCAGATAGCACAGTAATACAGATAGCACAGTAATACAGCTAGCACAGTAATACAGCTAGCACAGTAATACAGCTAGCACAGTAATACAGCTAGCACAGTAATACAGCTAGCACAGTAATACAGCTAGCACAGTAATACAGCTAGCACAGTAATACAGCTAGCACAGTAATACAGATAGCACAGTAATACAGCTAGCACAGTAATACAGATAGCACAGTAATACAGCTAGCACAGTGATACAGATAGCACAGTGATACAGATAGCACAGTAATACAGATAGCACAGTGATACAGATAGCACAAAGATACAGATAGCACAGTGATACCCCAACAGGTGACAAACCAACTGATCATGCCCTCCGCCTCAACACTTCTGTGATCGATAGTTTGAACTGCTGTCATCGATACCACACAACACAACACACACACACACACACACACAACAACACCACACACACACCATGACGACCATACACCACCACACACACACACCACCACCACCACCACCACCACACACACATACACACACACATGCGACCACTACCACACCACACACACACACAACGACAACACACCACCACCATCACACACACACCACCACCACCACCACCACACACACACACATACACACTACACCACTACCACCACACACACACACACACACATACCACACCACACCACACCACCACCACCACACACATACACACACCACCACCATCAAACACACACCATCACCACCACTACCATCACCCCCCCCCCCCCCCCCCACACACACACCACACACACAACTTCATGCCCAGTGTAATTTCTCACAGGTGAACACTGACCTATGCAGGTGTGGTAGACTTTAACACCTGGGCATATCTGCTGTCTCTTTTCTCTTTTCTTTCTGTCTTATTTTCCCGTTTCTGTCTTTCTTCCTTGATTTCTGCTGGTCTTTTTTCTGGTTTCTATTCTTTCTTGTTTCTCTCTCTCTCTCTCTCTCACTTTAAAAATATTTGTTTTTCTTTCATTCATTTTCTTTCTTTCTTTTCTTGTCTGTCTTTCTTTCGCTTTCTTTAATTTTTAGTTGTTTTGATTATTTCTTCCTTTTTTTTTTTCTTATTTCTTTACGTCTTTCCTTTTTTCTCTTTCTTTTTCTTTCTATTTTCTGTATTTTTCTCGTTCTTTCGTATTCATTAAATTTTCTTCCTTCATTCTTTCCTCCCCACTCCCCCTTAATTTTCCTGTTTTTCTTCTTTCATTCCACCATTCTTTCATTCCTTTTCTCACTTTTGTGACTGTAGCCAAAGCCACCTAACCTTTGACCTCTTCTGACGTCAGCCAGCTGGTTTCCAATGTCACGTACCTGTACAATGTGTTACAGTATGTTCTACACTATGTCTGTGTGTCATTTTGATTTCTGCCGCCAGGGCGTTTTGTACCGTGCCGCTTTTCTTCGCATTTGGGGGCATTCTTTTCTTCCACGAGAGGCAATCTCCGCTTCTTTCTTTCTTCTGTATGCATAATGACACTGGCTTCCATATTAGCACTTTGTACCTCGCCCTCTTTCACTCTCTCCGCTCCCCCCTCCCTACACCCCACCCCCGCCCGCCCCTCTCCTCCCCTCCAAAAGCAGTTTAATGCATCCCTTCTCCCTTTCTACTCTACCTTCCCTCTCCCTTCCCTTCACGCGTTTTTCTCACAGACGCACAGACAGGTACGAATACGACCACGAATTTTTTAATATGAAAAGGGCGAGAAATTCATGTGGGTTACAAGCAGTCCTAGCTAAAAACAATCAACAAGTAAACATGAAATAGCGCAAAATCAGCATCACAGGCCCAGGCAACCATGACCTCCACTTTTTCATCCGCATATGGACTCACGCATAAAAACACGCAATCATGAGCGCATGCGCGCACACACAAAGACACAGGCAGGGTCAGACAGACAGACAGACACACATACACACACACACACGCACGCACGCACGCACATACTTTTCTCAATTTTTACCATATGTCTGGTCAGCCATTAGTCTGAAACTGGAAAAGTCAAGAAATGGAAAGAGAGAGAGAGAGAGAGAGAGAGAGAGAGAGAGAGAGAGAGAGAGAGAGAGAGAGAGAGAGAGAGAGAGAGAGAGACTTCAGACTTTTACTGTACATCGGCCTTAGGCCACAATACAAAGGAATGATG
The DNA here is from genome assembly GCA_028751875.1 of Rapana venosa. Lineage (NCBI taxonomy): Eukaryota > Metazoa > Mollusca > Gastropoda > Neogastropoda > Muricidae > Rapana > Rapana venosa. The sequence goes on along the minus strand of CM054149.1, from coordinate 57,242,669 downwards.
GGCGTATGGAGTGGACATATGACATGAGTGTTATAAACACATTACTATCAATGTATATACATATGAAATGATATATCAGCAATAATAAAGAAATTACATCACCTATTTCTTGGATATTCATCACAAATCAATTCACGCTCGTCATAATCGACAATGTTTTGAATGTAGTATTCATCAATATAAGGATCCATTTCTATAAAGTTATCTTACTTCTTCTGTTGATTGCATGAAAAATAAATCGTGATAAATAATGTCTATCAGTAGATATTGTAGCTTTGAATAGCACGTGAAAAGGAAGTCTCTTCGCATCTTTAAGAAACTTATGTCTCAAATCTTCATAGAAAGGGCATTTAAATAAAAAGTGTTCTTCATTCTCTATTTGGTCTTTACAAACAGGGCACTGCTTATCTTCATTTGAACTACTATAGCGATGTGTATTATTGTTTAGTGGTAGCGCATTCAATCGTACTTGAGTAACTGCAACGCGAAAACAATATGCATCCATTTTACTAATATACTTCTCTCTTTCTAAAACAATCTTAAAGTTTCTGTAACTATCATATCTACTGCGATCTCTGATGGTGCCAGTCCATTCCTGGGTAAACCAATCTAAAAGTCTTTGTTTAAAGGCACGTAAGAACATTTTTATGTCTCCTACTCCTTGGTTTAACCAAACGAGAGGGAGAGAGAGAGAGAGAGAGAGAGAGAGAGAGAGAGAGAGAGAGAGGAGAGAGAGAGAGAGAGAGAGAGTGAGAAGAGAGAGAGAGAGAAGAGAGTAGGGAGAGTGACAGAGAGACAGAGAGAGAGAGAGAGGGAGGGAGAGAGGGAGAGAGGGCGAGAGAAGAGAGAGAGAGAGAAGAGAGAGAGGGAGAGTAACAGAGAGAGAGAGAGAGGGAGAGAGAAAGACAGAGACAGAGAGAGAGAGAGAGACAGAGACGCAGACGTTTATTCATAAAGGCCACAGCCCCTTAGAAGGGGGATAAACATCATAACAATATGTTCTTGACATAAAATGCAACAGTGCAATATTTGCTACTCATGTTAACACCATGTTTCTTATCTTAAATGCTTTCTGTAAGTACAATGCTAAATGCCTTATAGTTGTCTTGTTTGCTGTAGTCAGAAGCAATATCAGCTTAAACAGACAAGGAGAGAGGGAGAGGGAGAGGGAGAGGAGAGAGAGAGAGAGAGAGAGAGAGAGAGAGAGAGAGAGAGAGAGAGGAGAGAGAGAGACTATGACAATTTTTTTATTTCGAGGATAATGAATAAGCACACATGTGCTTTTTTACATCCAGTCCCCGCCCGTTAGGGATACATCTTAATAATAATAACCCAATACTTATACAGTCTCACAATAAAAACAAGGGGAAATAACCCTTTTCAAAACAGCTCCCCCCCAACAACCCCCCCCCCCCCCCCACAAAGCAAGCAAATAAAAGAAAAACCTAAAAATACTCCATCCCACCACCCCCCCCCCAAAAAAACCCCTAACCAAAAACAAACAAACAAAAGAGAAGGAAAAACCAAACCAACAAAAGATGATAAAAAAGAGAAAAACAGACAAACAACAACAACAAGAACAAGAACAACAACAGAGCCAAGAAAAATAACACAACCAAACTTAATAAGTCATAAAGAGAGAGAGAGACAATGACAATGACAATGACAATGACAAATGTTTATTGTAATAAGCATTTACGCCCATTTACAAGGGGGACAGCGGGAGAGGGACAGGGCACAAGACACAGATTTTAGAAAAACAACAACATAAACAATAACAGACAGCCCCTATGAACTTCATGCCATGGAATCCATATCATGGTTTTATCAATGTTTCAACTTATCACCTTTTACCTTATCATTCTTACTCACACAGTCACATATAATGATGTATTATGAGGAGCCCAAATGAAATCATGAACTACGACACGCCCCTGTCAAGATTTTCTCTTTGCACAGCTGTGGTTTTATCAGAACTGTACTGTTTCATGTTATCTATCATTGACTGAATATATTCAATAACGTCTCTACAAGTAACTTCAGGCTCTCTCTCACTGGAAACACTCGATACATCTTCAACACACTCCCCAGATTCTGCCTCAGTCTCAGCATTTCCTGCACACTCTTCAGAATTGTCGTTCATCTCATTCACACTGTCACAGACATAATGGATTATGTCCTCGTCGAAGTTATAGTCTCTCATGACTTGCCACAGAGCTTCTTGCCACACTCGGTCGAAGGCCTTCTTGAAGTCAATGAAATTGTTGTAGAGCTGTAGTTGATGTTGGAGATGCTTCTCTATGAGCATTCTGATGTTGAAGATCTGCTCGACAGTGCTTCGACCTGGTCTGAATCCTGCCTGTTCTTCTGATAGGATTTCTTCTGCTTGTGGTTTCAGTCTGTTCAAGGCAATGCGTAGCATAACTTTGCTTGGATGGCTTATCAGACTGATTGTTCTGTAGTTTTGGCACTTCTTCAGGTCTCCCTTCTTTGGAAGTGGAACTATGATGGATTGGGTCCACTGTTCAGGCCACTCTTTGCTGGTCCAGATGCGTTGGCAGATGACTGTTAATGCCTTGATCATCTCTGGGCCTCCGTTCTTGATGAGCTCAGCCGGGATGTTGTCAATCCCTGGTGACTTGCCTCCTTTCAAGGATCTTACTGCTTCTTCTACCTCTTCCTCCAGCACCTGTGTGCTTTCAGGATCTGATGGGTCTGGGATCTTGCTCGTGAAGTTTGTTCGGATCAGCCTTCAGCTTGTAGTTGTACAGGTCGCTGCAATATTCTGTCCATCTCTTCATGATAGTGGCGCTCTCTGTAAGGACTGGCCCCTCTTTGTCTTCAATAACGGAGGTCTTTGGCTGCTGGGACTTGGTTAGTACCTTGATGGTCTGGTACACCTCCTTGCTGTCTCCTTTCGCCATTGCCTTCTCAACCTTGGAACATTGTTCTGACATCCAGTTCCCATGGCCTCAGTCATATTCTTCTTGATTGACCTGTTGACTGTTCTATACTCTTCGGCCGTTTCTGGGTTTTTGTTCTTCTCTGGCTTTAGCTCCCTACGTTGATCGCACAGGTCCAGGATATCGTTGGTAACCCACGGTTGGTTCTTTTTCCTTTCTTTCCAAGATCTCCAGCGCTGTCTCCTGAATGGTCTGCTGAAGGTCTCAGTGAGGTTGTTGATGTCATCTTGGAGGAAATTCAATGCTGCAAATCTGCCCCCTATCTCAGCTTTAAAGATTTCAGCGACTTTGGGGTCCTTCAGCTTTTCCATGTTGAACCGCAAACGGGGATTTCTCTTCTGGTTCTTGGTCTTCAGCTTGATCTGTAGGGTCATGAGTACCATGTCGTGGACACTGCCAATATCAGCGCCAGGGAAAGTTCTTGTCTGGGCTTTGTTGATGCTCGACTTAAATCGTTTGGGGGCCAAGATGTAGTCAATCTGGTTATGTATCTTTCCATTTGGTGAGTGCCACGTCGTTCTTCTTGATGTCGTGTGGGGGTATACCAACCAACAGGCAAACAAAAAACGAGCACTCTATTCCCATTGAAGCCATAGCCCCTTTCTGAAGAGGGCTACACCTAGTTATGAAAAGAAAGAGCAACGCTGGATTATCAACGATCATTGAGAGAGAGAGAGAGAGAGAGAGGAGAGAGAGAGAGAGAGAGAGAGAGAGAGAGAGCGAGGGAGGAGAGAGAGGGAGAGAGGGAGAGAGAGAGAGGGAGAGGTAGAGAGAGAGCAAGACAGTGAGAGGGAGGAGAGGGAGAGAGAGAGAGGGAGAGAGAGAGAGAGAGAGAGAGAGAGAGAGAGAGAAAGGAGAGAGAGAGAGAAAGGAGAGAGAGAGAGAGAGAGAGAGAGAAGAGAGAGAGAGAGTCATCAACAATCTATAATTTATTGACATTTGAGATGTTATCAGAGGCTGGCAACGTTTTTCACAAACCTCTGACCACACTGACCTCTCTGATCACTATAACACTATTCTCCGCCAACTGCTTGATGAGCATGCACCTCCTATTGACCATCTCCTCCCTGATAGACCATGTGCGCCATGGTATACCCAAGACATCTTGATAGCGAAGCGCAAACGCCGGCAACTAGAACGGCAGTGGCGGAAGTCAAAAACCGAAATCAACAAACAGCTTTTCCGAAAACAAATAAACAAAGTCAAACTCTTAATCCATTCAGCAAAGACAGACTACTACTCTTCCCAAATTCTCTGTGCTACATCCATAAAATCTCTTTTTTCCCTCACCTCAAATCTCCTTGGATCTGCAAAAACAACTCCTCTGCCTAACATCCACAGCCTGTCTGAACTTCCATCCATATTTTCTGCCTTCTTTTCAGACAAAGTTCGAAACATACGCTCCAGACTGGATCAGACTCAATTCCAGCCTGCGCCTCCTGATCCCCAGTTCACTGGCACTCCTCTCTTTTCCTTCCATCCCACAAGTGAAAAAGAAATCATGACAATTCTGAAGGAAATGACTATAAAATCATGCGACCTTGATACCATACCTGCTCCTGTTTTCTCACAATGCCTTCCACAACTTGTACCTATTATCACTAAAATAGTAAACTCATCTCTTGTGTCAGGAAATTTTCCATCAGCTCTTAAAACAGCAATAGTCACACCTCTACTGAAAAAGCACGACCTCGATCCCAACATTCTGAAGAATTATAGGCCTGTCTCAAACTTACCCTTTGTCTCTAAAGTACTAGAAAAAGTCGTTCTCAAACAGCTCAACAGTCACCTTCATTCCAATGATCTCCTTCCCACTTTTCAATCTGCCTATCGCCCCAACCACAGCACCGAAACCACCCTAGTCCACACTTTAGATACACTTCTACTTGCTTCTGATGCAGGAAAAATCTCCCTCCTCACTCTTCTTGATTTATCTGCAGCCTTTGATATCATAGATCACTCAATTCTTCTTTCTCGCCTCCAAAATACGTTTGGTATTAACGGCACAGCCCTCACCTGGTTTACTTCATACCTCACAGACAGGTTCCAAAAAGTTATTGTAAACAAAATTCAATCAAAACCTGTCAAAATGGAATGTGGAGTCCCGCAGGGATCAGTCCTGGGCCCTGTTCTCTTTACTCTCTACACTGCTCCACTCTCACATATAATAAACAACCACCATATTGATCATCATTTCTATGCCAATGATACTCAGCTTCAGTGCAGTGATACTGTTGAAAACTTGCCTTCCCTCCTGACAAATATGTCCTACTGCCTTCAAGACATTCAAAACTGGATGGATGACTCAGAACAAGTTACAACTTAATGCCGATAAAACCGAAGCCATGCTCATAGGGACCCAACATAAACTTTCCTCTATCGCAAAAACTTCAATAGAATTCGGCAATACGTCAGTTCCTTTGTCCAACTCTGTGAAGTATTTAGGAGTAGTTCTTGACAACACACTCTCTATGAAAAAATTCATCACCCAGACCTGCCAGTCTTGCTACTATCAATTACGGCGCATAAGCGCGATTCGCAAGTATCTGTCGACTGATGCAACTTCCAAGCTTGTCACATCTCTCATACTTTCACGTTTAGACTACTGTAATTCTCTGTTGGCTGGCCTACCAGCATCATCTATCCACACTCTTCAACGCATACAAAACTCTGCAGCTCGACTGGTCCTAAGAAAGAAAAAATCTGAACACATCACTCCTCTTCTGCGATCTCTTCACTGGCTGCCTGTCTCACAAAGACTGGAGTATAAAATCAATACCCTCTGTTTCAAATGTCTCCACAAATCTGCACCCTCTTATCTCTGTAACTGTCTTCATCTGTACACTCCATCCCGTTCCCTTCGTTCAGCCGCAGATACTTTGTGCTTTCGAACACCCAGATTCAAACAAACCACTGTTGGCCGTCGCTCCTTCTCTGTTTCTGATCCATCCACCTGGAATGACCTCCGTCTTTCACTTCGACAAAAGCCTTCACTTGATACCTTCAAATCCAGCCTCAAAACACACTTATTTCCTACCTGAGACTTTCCCCCCAAATATCTGTCCCTAATTTTCAACAGCATCTTTCACCTTCTAAGTGTTGTTCCGAGTGTGTGTGTGTGTGTGGTGTGTGTGTGTGTGTGCGCGCGCGTGTGTGTGTGTGCGTGCATGCGTGCATGGTTTTGAAATCTGTTGTTCATTGAGTGCAAGCGCTTCGATTTTTTTTTTTTTTTTTTTTACAAGATTCAGCGCTATATAAATTCCATATATTATTATTATTAACCAATTACCTGACATGGATGTATTCCTGTCCTCAAGGTCCGTCATTCATCAGATTCTCTGCGATGTGAATGAGTGTGTTTTATTTATTTATTTATTTATTAAACTTTATTTATTCATTTCTTTATTTCGAAGATAATGGAATAAGCATTCATGTGCTGTTTTACATCTAGTCCGCCTGCGCGCGCGCGCGCGTGCATGCCCGTGTGTGTGTGTGTGGTGTGTGTGTGTGTGTGTGTGTGTGTGTGTGTGTGTGTGTGTGTTGCGCGCGCAGTTTTGTGCATTTTGTCATCAGTGTGTGTGTGTGTTGTGTGTGTATGAATCATGGTAATGAATATTCACTATTCATACTTTTTCTTCTTTGCGTTGCCTGGGACTATTCATACTTATTTTCTGTCTGTCTGTCTGTCTGTCTCTCGCTCTCTCTGGCTGCCTGTTAAAAAAGGGTCTTATACTATACTACTACCCCCCCCCCCCTCCCCCCCCCCCCCCCCCTCAATAAATGTCTCTGTCTCTCTCTGTCTGTCTCTGTCTTTTTCTGTCTCTATAGGTGTGTAGGTTGCGCGTGTGTGCATGCGTGCGTCCGTGCTTGCGCGCGCGCATTTGGTGTGTGTGTGTGTGTGTATATATGTCTGTCTGTCTGTTTGTCTGCCTGTCTGGCTGGCTGGCTGGTTGTGTGTCTGTGTGTAAACCAGGCCAATAAATAGTCAGCCATTCGCCAGCTGTGTGACTGCCCCACATCAAAATGGAAAAAAGGAAAAAAGAAAAAAAAGGGTTGAGGAAGAGAGGGCACAGCGCGTCCCTTTGTTCCCTGCCATGAGAGCGGGGCTGAAAGGCCACCCGTTAACGACGATCCCGCCTGTATTGGCCGCCATTTTATTTAGGGGTATAAAATGTTGGGGTTACACAGATCTATACACATACACACACAGACACAGAGAGACATCTTGACAGGCAGATAATTATAGATAGATAGACATGTGTGTATAAAAATGAGCATGTTCGTGCGTGCACATACACACACGCGCGCGTGCGCACACACACAAGCACACACACACACACACACACGCGCGCGCCTGGTGATTAGAATAATGTATTCGTGATCTGCTGACCCGGGTTCGATTCTTGTTCAAGAGGATTTTTCCTCTGGAGTTAACATCAGTACAGATTCCACTCTCCCCAATAGTCTTTCGGATGAGACTATAAACCGAGGTCCCGTGTGCAAACGCACGTAGAACATCTTGCCCACACGTTAAAACCCGTTCCGTTTTTTGGAAGAGTAGGCCATTGTGTGCCGGTGGGAACGGATGACAAAATTGACAAAACTGTATACCCCCGGGGAATGGGTGAAAAAAAAGTACATGAGTGCTTATTCCATTATCTTCGAAATGAAAGAATTTAAACACACACACACACACACACACACACACACACACACACACACACACACACACACACACACACACACACACACTGTCTGGTCTCTCTCTCTCTCTCTCTCTCTCTCTCTCTCTCTCTCTCTTGATTTTTGGTTTTTTTAATTACAAAAGTCAGGGACAGCTCTCTTGTTGCTGTGGGTTCTTTTATGTGCACTAAATGATCGTTACACACGGGACCTCGGTTTATCCGAAAGACTAGCACTCAGACCACCACTCACGGTCTAGTGGAAGGGGGGGGGGGAAGCTTTGGGCGCAAACGGGGATCGAACCTGGACCTGTTTGCTTTCCAGGCAGATGCGTTACGTCTAGATCACAGAGTGCTGAACAAGCGTGATGTGAGCTTTGTGCTTGTTGTTGTTGTTGCTGTTGTTGTTGTTGCCCTCATTATGTTTTGTGTTGTGCAACGTTCATATTGTCTTTTCTTCGAAAATGAATTTGTTTTAACCATAAGAAAAAGGCAATTTCATTAAAAGAATCTGTATTACTTGCAGACTGACCCATTGTTAATTTGCGGGGCTTCTTTTTTTTATCTAGTAAAAGCGTAAACCATGTTTTAGCCTATCTATCTATCTATCTATCTATCTATCTATCTATCTATCTATCTATCTATCTATCTATCTATCTATCTATCTATCTGTCTGTCTGTCTGTCTGTATGTCTGTCTGTTTGTCTGTCTGTCTGTCTGTCTACCTATCTACCTATTTATCTACCTATCTACCTTCCTACCTACCTACCTACCTACCTATCTCTCTCTCTATCTACCCACCCACCCACCCACCTACCTACCTACCTACGTATGTATGTATGTATGTATGTATGTATGTATGTATGTATGTATGTATGTATGTATGTATGTATGTATGTATGTATGTATGTATGATGGATGGATGGATGTATGTATGTATGTATGTATGGATGGATGTATGGA
>CM054149.1:57211561-57229061 GCA_028751875.1 Rapana venosa | reverse complement strand
TGAAAAAAAAAAGCACGGTGTACTTGTTTTTACAGATTGAGGACATAGAGCAGTACCAGGTAGTCACGAGAAAGTTGGAAATGATCAAATGACGATTGCTTGTGTTTCCTACAGTGTTGACCCCCGCCATGCATGCATAATATATTGCGGTTAGGAAGCTAGCAGACGACAAAGGACTGAAGGGGTACAGTGATTGTTGAAAATTCAAAAGAAAATTAAACCTACCAAATGTCTTCGAAATCGCATGGAATCCAGTCAGCGACTAGGTTTTTGGCAGTCTGGTTATGTATTTTTTAAACAAAAAGGGTTGGTTTTTTCCCCGTTCTGTGGATGCCTTAGTACGTGCTGTATGAATGCATAGGAAAAAGTGAAGGGGAAATGGCCAAAAATACAAGTGGTGTGTGGCCCTAGAAGAAACTAACTCAGGCGGTGTGACTGTTTTCTTTAGGTAAGCCCTGAGTGGGAGTGTTGGGCTGACAGGCCTGGCCTCCAGGTGAAAGACGAGACCCTGTGTGTGTGTGTGTGTGTGTGCGTGTGTGTGTGGTGTGTGTGTGTGTGTGCGTGTGTGTGTGTGTGTGTGTGTGTGTGCGTGTGTGTGTGGTGTGTGCGTGTGCGTGGTGTGTGTGTGGTGTGTGTGTGGTGTTGTGTGTGTGTGTGTGTGGTGGGAGAGGGGGGTGACTCTGTGTGTGTGTGTGTGTGTGTGTGAGGTGGTGTTGTGTGCTGTGTGGTGAGGGGGTGTGGTTGTGTGTGTGTGGTGTGTGTGTGGTGGTGGGAGAGGGGGTGTTGTGTGGATGTGTGTGTGTGTGTGGGTGGTGTGATGTTTGTGGTGTGTGTGTGAAGGGGGTGACTCTGTGTGTGTGTGTGTGTGTGTGTGTGTGTGTGTGTTGTGTTGTGTGTGTGTGTGTGTGTGAGGGAGGGTGACTTGTGTGTGTGAGGGTGGTGTGTGTGTGTGCGTGTGTGTGTGTGTGTGTGTGGCGCGGGTGCTCTGGTGGTGTGTGTGTGTGTAGTGGTGGTGATGTGTGTGAGTGTGTGTTTGAGGAAGGGGAGTGTATGTGTGTGAGTGAGTGGGTGATGGTGAGGAGAGAGAGTGAGAGAGGAGAGATGGAGGAGAGAGAGAGAGAGAGAGAGAGAGAAGGGACGAGACAGACAGACAGACAGACAGAGTATGTGTGTGACATACACAGACACAAACATGGCCCCCCCCCCCCCCCACCACAACAACAGTCACACCACACACAGTCACACAGACTCATACAGACAGACAGACAGACACACATACACACTTATAGAGAGACAGAGAGACAGACACTCTCTCTCACACACACTTACCCCCCCCCCTCTCTCTCTCTCTATCACGCACCTCCCCCCCCCCCCCACCACACACACACACCACACACACTCTCCCACACCATCCACCAACCCCCCCTCCCCCTCCCACACACACATATTGTATATCATATATACAGTACTCACTCTGTGCTTGAACCAAAGCCGGCAGGAGAAGAGGACACAAAACAGGCAGCAGCACATCCATGGCGAGACTTGAACCCACAACTCCACAGCCAAAGAGGTAGTAACCACTCAGCCACAGTCCCTATCCTTCACGTCAGGACCCTAGCTAACCGATTTCTGTTGCCCTCTTGTGTGTGGACAAACTCTAACCTCCAAAATGGCAAGAACTGTCACGGGGTGTCAATATATTCGAATTGCCTTGCATTAACTGTTTATGACATTAGTGCTATTTTTGCAGCTTTTTTGTTATTGTTGTTTTTGTTTTGTTGTTTTTGTTGTTACTGCTATCCCGTGCTTGTAACTGCTAAGTTTCACTTCTGTACACATTAACCATATGTGGATGAGAGATTCAGATTTCACACAAGACTGTTTTCTTGATGTAATTTTGTTGTTCTTTTTCCTCTTTTCTTCTTTCCTTGTTTTGTTTCTTGATATCTTTCTTTCCTTTTTTGTTTCTTTTCTGTTCACTTTCTTTTTTTCCTAAAATATTTTCAAACCACAGAACCGAAACCGTTCCAGTTTCTTTTTAAAACGTGAAGAAACGGAGTAGTCTTTTCAATCATCTTCGAAAACTATGGAAAAACCACACTGATGCTTGACTCCAGAAAGTCTCCAGAACAACTGCCATGAAGCGAATTCATTTCTGAGGGCTGAATGGATCTACACCACTTTGCTGACACTTCTTTCGTTATTTTTTGGCAAGATATAAACGTCGTTGTGGTTTCTTCTTCTTGAATGAAATCATTTCATTTCATTGTAAAATGAAAAAAATTTCATTGATGTCTTAAATGAAACCATTTAATTTCATTCTTAATTAAAACGAAAACATACAAAGACATATCTGTGAGCTAAACGAACCTAAATGACTGTATCAACACTGAAACACACACCTAACTCACAAGGCATGTAAAATGGGGAGCATTCTTTCTTTGTGTTGGCAAGATACAAATCTGGTCATCGTTGTGATTTCTTCTTCAATTCCTACTCCTTTTTTCTGTTCTCCACTGGCCCAAGTCTTGCCCCTCTGTTGCGAGAAGGTCAGCTGAAGTTGACCAACAGGGAAAACATCCAGCAGGAGTTACAGGCTGTAATAAGATAGTAGTTGCTTGTCAACAGGTTGCTTCTGTTGTCTGTGGTAGCGTGAACAAAGGTGTTTTGAAACGTAGATCTAGCAGGTTGGACAATGTCTCAGCCTAGCAACAGGATATGTAGATCTGATTTCCTTCAGAATCTGTCACCAGACGAGATAATGCTTCTGCTGCAGGATGATTATGCAGATCTCTTTTCTTCCAGGATCATTTCACTAAACAGGTCAATGATTCTGCTAAATGATAATCATGTAGACCTGATTTCTCCCAGGATCATTCACCAGGCAGAACAACGCTTCAACAACAGGATCATTATGCAGATGTAATCAGGTTTAGTCCAGGATCATTCTCTGAATGCTTCAGCAGAAGAAGGATCATTCTCTGATCTATTCCAGGATGTCACGTTAGACAGGACAATGCTCCTGTCACAAAATAGATCTGATCTATTCCTGGGATCATTCACTAGACAGGACAATGCGTCACCAACATCAGTATGATGAGGACTGCAGACCTGATAATTATAAACCAAGATCACACACTATACAAAGAGGCACCCTCTGTTACCACAGATCTGATTTTTCCAGTATCACACATCAAGAATCGTGCATGCAGATCTGACCCATTCCAAAACTCATTCACCAAACAGGACCATACTCCTGTCACCAAATAATGATGCAGATCTGATCTATTCAAGGATCGTTCACTACACAGGACAATGCTTCAGCATGTTACAGGATCATCATCATATAGATCATATTTCTTCCAAAATCCCACACAAAGCAGAATGGACAGGATGATTGTGAAGATCTTAATTTCTTCAAAACCATAATTTCATTGGCGTCTTTTCTTTCTTCTTTCTTTCTTTTTTTTTTTTTTTGGTCGAGTGCAGATCAAATCTAAGACATGAACATGGTAGGCAGGTGGGTACCGAGTCAGAAGGGAGGTATTTTAGGCAGAAGTGGCCAACTGAGCTGAACTGAGCAGATGAAGGGTTGGTGGCACTATGGTCGTTCCCTTGTCAGGCGCCGAGTGGATAGCGTGTTGACGCTGAGGTGGCAGGATCAGGTAGGTTGAAGGTTTGAGTCGCCGATCATGTTGATGCTGGTTGTTTCCTAGTCGTTGTGTTGACAAGTTCTGAAACAAAACAAAATAAAATAATATTGTGGGGAAAAAAGTTATGGAGAATATATTTGTCTTTTTGGTCTGTCTGTCTGTTCCTTTGTCCAGATGTCTGCCTGCCTGTTTTGTGTCGTTTTCTTTTCTCCTGTGCCTGTGTGTCTGTTTGCTGGTAAGTGTGTATGTGTGTTCGTCTGTGTGTGTCAGTCTGCGTGTCTGTGTGTCTGTCTGCATTTCCGTCTCTTCCTTTGCTTGTTTCTGTCTCTCTTACTCATCGCACGCACACACACACACACACACACACACAAACACACACACACACACACACACACACACACACACACACACACAATCTCTCTCTCTCTCTCTCTCTCTCTCTCTCTCTCTCTCTCTCTCTCTCTCACACACATCCACCCACCCACCTACTCATCCACCCTCCCACCCATCCATCCATCCGTCCGTCCATTCATCCACTTATTTCAGAAACGCTCACAGTCTATACATGCATCTCTTCTTCCAATACTCACATTTAAAAACAACAACAAACAAACAAACAAAAAATCCCAACCAACACAGAACCGACTTCAACTTCTTTGAACTGACGTCTGACTTCCAGACAATCATGTCTCTATAAATGCCCTGCCGAAAATAACTCACAATCCTCCAACCACCCCTTCCCCCAAAAAAACAAAACAAAAACACACACACACACAAAACAACAACAACAACAACAACAACAACACACACACACACACACACACACACACACACACACACACACACACACACACACACACCAAAAACCTAACAAACAAACCCCAGCAGTTTGCCAGTATCCTAGAAGCTCAGCACAGGAAGAAACGAACACCCTGACGCCAACCACCAGACAGGCACATTTCCCTAAACCACAACAAGATCACCGTCCTCAGAAGACACACAAACAATGACCAACGAGGTCGTTTTCCTGGATACAAAATGTTTAACCAAGCTTTGTCAGGCACTTCTATGAATTAAACCACACACACACACACACTACACACACACACACACACACACATACACACACACACACACACACACTACACACACACACACACACACACACACACACACACACACGCACACACACACACACACACACACACGCGCGCGCGTAATAGTCCACCAACTTTTAGTTTCCGATCCACACATAAAAAGATTCAGCCCAAGATTCGTTGTGGAAAGGTAAACTCTCCGCTATTAAAGAAAGAAAGAAAAGAAAAGAAAATCAGACTGGTTCTTGGCGAAAACAACAAATCATAACCATTATCACCAAGGCCTACCAAGACTGGATGGCGGGGGGGGGGGGGGGGGGGGGGGGGGGGGGGGGCCAGGGGTCGGCGGACCTTATGTGCTATTAAAAAAAGAGAAACGGCCCACAAGACCAATATTTGGACCTAGCAAATGCTGGCTTTTAGGGGGGGGGTAGGGGGAGGAGGGAGGAGTGAAGGCCGAGGGAGGGGTGTGTGGAGGGGAGGGGAGGGGGGAGGCCTGGTGGGTAAGAGGTCGAGAGGTGGTGGTGGGGTGGTGTGGGGGTGGTTGGATGAAGAGTTACATGGTAAAGTGCCTCAGCTATAAACTACAATAGAGGTATTGGGGTAAACGGTGTGATTATGAGCCAACACATAACCACCTTAACTTGATTCCTCTTTTCCCTGTAACGTCTTAACAAAGAGCGGTTTGGAACACTAGTCAAGGTATAAGTGTCCCATAACCTATGTGGTGGTAAGGGAGCAAGAAATCAGAGACCTCAGATTCTCCAGGGGCCAGCATATTGAGGGCGGCGCCCATCTCTTCTCCCTCGCTGCTTTACCTTCCCTGACCCTAAAGAGGACAGGTACCCATTTACAGCTGGGTGAACTGGGGTACTGTACTGAAGCCAAGGCGCACAAACGGTCACCCATCCAAGTGGTAACCACGCTCGATGCTGCTTAACCTTAGCTGTGGACCCGAGTGCTCTGACCACTGAGCTATCCCGCACTTCTTCTTCTTCTTCTTCTGAGAGAGAGAGAGAGAGAGAGAGAGAGAGAGAGAGAGAGAGAGAGAGAGAGAGAGAGAGAGAGAGAGAGAGAGAGAGAGAGAGCGAGGAGAGAGAGAGAGGAGAGAGAGAGAGAGAGAGAGAGAGAGAGAGAGAGAGAGAGAGAGCTCAAAATCAAACTCGAACTGGAACTGTGTAATGAGAGTAAATAGGGCAGCTCTGAAATTTGTTACAACATGCTCCCCCCAAAAAAAATCAAACATTAAAGAATCAATAAACAGAAACATACCCGAACAGTGATAATCAACATTTTGAAACATACCAAAGGGAAGATTAAAAAATGATCATCATGATCACATACTATAAACAATAATGAGATAGAGAGAGAGAGAGAGAGAGAGAGAGAGAGAGAGAGAGAGAGAGAGAGAGAGACTTACCACAATCCTGTGTTCCAGGCCTGTCGTCAACACAGCTGTGGAAGACTCTATTCCGGTGCCCAGGAGCAAACAGCTATCATGTTCGGGTCACTGGGGCGTGAATGTGTCAAAGCGCCGACACACGGCCCTTTTCAACCGCACCAATGGGAAGGACCTCTCTACCTTGTTTCTTTGGATCTCTCCCGGTGAAAAAGGCCAATGGCTGCATGAAATGTTTTGAAAGGTCTGTTAGGTGTAGATTGTTGCGAGTTCTGAGGTTGCAGGTATACACACAACACGTTTGCGCGCGCGTACAGACAGACAGCTCAGACAGGCAGATGGAAACATGCAGGTGCTGGGCGTGCTTGGGCAGGCACACACATACATGCACACACTCACACACACAAAATTAATGTGTGTGTGTGTACACATGTACATGCATGCATGTGCGTGTCATGCTTCATATGCATTGTGCTGTGACCCTCAGACTGTGGGGATGTCTCAAGATGACATAAATATATATATTTTCTCATAAATTCTGACCGGCATGAATAGCCTTTTTTCCCCTAAAAGCAAAACGGGTTTTAACACGTGTGGAAGATGTTCTTCATGTGTTCGCGCATGGAGGTCCAGTTTATAGTCTCATCCGAAAGACTTTCGGGGGAATGGATGCAGCGCTAATACCAATTCTAGGGAAACTATCTCCTTGAAGGTGATGGCTCAAACCCGGGCTTGATCCCAGGCCCTCAATGGGCAGGGGCAACACTCTAGCCCCTGGGCTATCCATCCCCTCAGCTTGGGATGTTTTGCCACTGATCTCCTTAAAGGTACATTCAAGGAGGTTGTATGTCCACATACATAGGGACGGGATAGCCTAGTGGTTAGAACATTGCGCTCGCAATCTGACGACCCGGGTTCAGTTCCCGTTCAAGGGGATATTTTCTCCTGGAGTTAACAATCAATGCCGACTCCACTATCCGCAAACGTCCTTCGGATGAGACTATAAACCGAGGCCCTGTGTGCGAACGCACGCAGAACATCTTGCGCACACGTTAAATCCAGTCCGCTTTTATTGCGTGTGTTTCGGAAGAGTAGGCTATTGTGTGCCAGTGGGAACAGATGACAAAATTGACAAAACCGCATACACATGGGGACTGGATGTAAAAAACATATAAGTGCTTATCCCATTATCCTCGATATAAAAGAATAAAAGAGATAAATGAAAATAAAGAAGTAAATACTACCCATTTTAGCTTCTCTGTTCGTTCTGTTTTGTCTGTCTCTCTGTCTGTCACTCTGTGTGTGTGTGTGTGTGTGTGTGTGTGTGTGTGTGTGTTTTGTCTCTTAATACCTCTGTCTTCTTTTCTTCCCTCCTTCCTTCCTTATTTCATTTATTATTTCATTCATTATTTTGTTCATTATCTCATCCATTTTCATTATTTAATACACTATTTCATGATTTCATTCATTATCTAATATTTCATTAATCATTTCATTAAGTTCTCATTATTTAATCAATTATTTCATTACTTCATTCATTCAGCCAATGAATGTGACAGCCAGCCAGCCAGTCAACCAGTAAGTCAGTCAGTCAGTCAGTCAGTCAGTCAATCTCTCTCTCTCTCTCTCTCTATCTCTCTCTCTCTATCTCTCTCTCTCTCAATTCTTTTCTTGGACACTCTGTTTACTCATTTTCATTAGTTTGTCTATTTCTCTGTATCTCAAATCAACTGTGTATAAGAGAGAGAGAGAGAGAGAGAGAGAGAGAGAGAGAGAGAGAGAGAGAGAGAGAGAGAGAGAGAGAGAGAGAGAGAGAGAGTATTTATTCTTTTATTTCGAGGATAGAAGAATAAGCACTCATGTGCTTTTTTTTTTATCCAGTCCCCGTGTGTATGCAGGTTTGTAAATGTTGTCATCCGTTCCCACTGGCACATAATGGACTGCTCTTCCGAAAAACGGAACGGGTTTTAACATGTGGCAAGATGTTCTGCATGGTTCCCACACAGGACCTTTGTTTGTAGTCTCATGCAAGGACTTTTGGGTAGAGTGGAGCCAGCACTGGAGAGAGAGAGAGAGAGAGAGAGAGAGAGAGAGAGAGAGAGAGAGAGAGAGAGAGAGAGAGAGAGAGAGAGAGAGAGAGAGAGAGAATTTATTTATTTTATTTTATTATTCTTTTATACCGAGGATAATGGAATAAGCACTCATGTACTTTTTCACATCCAGTCCCCGTGTGTATGCGGTTTTGTCAATTTTGTCATCTGTTCCCACGGCATACAATGGCCTACTCTTTTCAAAAAACGGAACAGGATTTAACATGTGCGCAAGATGTTCTGCGTGCATTCGCACACGGGGCCTCGGTTTACAGTCTCATCCGAAGGACTTTTAGGGAGAGTGGAGTCTGCACTGATGTTAACTCCAGGGGAAAAATCTTCTTGAACGGGATTCGAACACGGGTTGTCAGAATGAGAGCGCAATATTCTAACCACTAGGCTATCCCGTCCCTAGAGAGAGAGAGAGAGAGAGAGAGAGAGAGAGAGAGAGAGAGAGAGAGAGAGAGAGAGAGAGAGAGAGGGAGAGAGAGAGAGAGAGAGAGAGAGAGAGGTGTGGAAGAGTATGGCATAAACAGCAGGAGAAAAATCACACGGCTGGCTGATCAACCCTTTTGTGCGCGGTGATCGCAGAGCAGCCTTAAATGCCCCCTCCCCCCAAAAAAAACCAAAAAAAAAACCCCCCAACAAAACAGGCCAGAAAAGAGCCATGGAAGGTGGAGGCCTAACTAAGCCTCCCTCCCCACTTTCAATTTCTTCCCCGTCACCTCCCTGCCTGTCACGCTGTCGTTGCTCTTGTGCCGGCTGGGCCCTCTTGGTCTATTGCTGGTGATCAATCATGCTGTGGCGGCGCTAGACTATGGCTGTTGACGGCTTTGAGATGCATGGCCTCAGCAGTTGACTTTAATAAACCTACCCTCCACACAGAAACTCCCATGTTTTTCCTCCGTAAAAGTTTCGAGAAATCCATACATTTCTGTTTGTTCCTAATGATTTAACAAAGGTGCCCCATAACCTATGTTGTGGAGGAGTGAGGCATCAGAGACCTCAACTTCTCCAGGGGCAAGCATATTGAGGGTGGCGCCCATCTCCTCTCCCTCGCTGCTTTACCTTCCCTGACCCTAAAGAGGGCAGGTACCCATTTACAGCTGGGTGAACTGGGGGACTGTACTGAAGCCAAGGCGCACAAACGGTCACCCATCCAACTGGTAACCACGCTCGATGCTGCTTAACCTCTCCATACATTATTATTATTATTATTATTATTATTAACCTTGGCTGGGGAGAAAGCGAGTGCTCCGACCATTGAGCTATACAAAAGCAAATTGTTAGTTTAAGTCGGGCTATTGGTGACACAGTCGTACGTTTTGCTAAATATGCTTTGAAATCTAGATCTAACTGGATAAAACACTGTGATTTTCTGGCATATTTGGAAAATGGAGAGTTAGCCTAGGTCTGTTGTGATTTGCCTTACCGGGGTAGAACCAACGGGCATGGGGTTGGAGAGATTTACACAGAATACGAGAGAGAGAGAGAGAGAGAGAGAGAGAGAGAGAGAGAGAGAGAGAGAGAGAGAGAGAGAGAGAGAGAGAGAGAGAGATATTACTTAAAAAATACAACAAACTTTTCTTTTGTTTATTTCGAGGATAATGATATAAGCATTCATGTGCTTTATTATTTTGTTAAACTAATACATCAACCAGTGTCCCGATTGATATTCAAGTCGTGCTTTCTTGGTGTCTGTTGATTAAGGTTTTCTCCCTACTGTATTTTCAATCATTGTCAACTAGATCTAGTATTGTTCGAGAAGCAGTGTCTGTGTTCTTAGTAGGTCTATTTTAGTAGTAAAAGCAGTGTCTCAGAGAGAGAGAGAGAGAGAGAGAGAGAGAGAGAGGTTGTTTTTTAAGCCAAGCCAGCTCAGATCAACTCCTCACTGAAACTTCAAGAGTGACTTCCCTTCCGCTAGGGTCATGTCAACTGAACTGAAGCATTTCAGGCCTAATACATCTGTTGAAAGCCAAAGTCTGTACATATGGTAGTTAGCAGCGGAAGATACCGTCAGATATCTGTTTTGGGGGGCCATTCTATTCTTCAATAGTACAGTGTTGGTATGAATTTAAACACAATTCCTGGCGACAGCATTTTCACAGGTGAGTGCAGACAGCCTCTCATAAATCTAGACTGTTAGATCTTGACGTTGAACGAATTTGGAGTTTTGCTTTACTTTTGACCCATTCCGCCCCTAGATTACACCAGGTGAGAGTTTTGCTTATGTTACTCCCCCCGCCCCCCCTCACCATTAAGGTAACCACATTCCGACTTTGGGGATGAGTTTTGTTTTGGATGTCAGTGGAGTGCCCCGATAGCAAGAAGGCCAGTTTGGTTAAACTACACAGCAGTCAGTGTTCTGATTGACACAGAAGACAGGCTGTCTTGGAGTTTATTGACTAGGCTAAGGCATTCTACCCTGCTGTAGGTTCCCTCTTCGTGAACCAGATCTAGTAATCTTGTGGAAGAAGTGTCTGTGTTCTTAGCAATGTCGTAGTAGAAGCAGTGTCTATATTTTAAGTAGTCTTGTAGGAGAAACAGTGTCTATGTTCTTAATAATATTATAGTAGGAGCAGTGTCTATTTAAAAAAAAAAGTAATCTTGGAGTAGAAGCAATGTATACATTTTTAGTAATCTTGCAGTGTCTAAACTTTTAGTAATCTTGTAGTAGAAGCAATGTATACATTTTTAGTAATCTTGCAGTGTCTACATTTTTAGTAATCTTGTAGTAGAAGCAATGTATACATTTTTAGTAATCTTGCAGTGTCTATATTTTTTTTAGTAATCTTGTAGAAGCAGTCTCTATATTTTAGTTATCTTGTAATAGAAGCAATGTATACATTTTTAGTAATCTTGCAGTGTCTTATATTTTTTAGTAATCTTGTAGAAGCAGTCTCTATATTTTAGTTATCTTGTAGAAGAAGCAATGTCTATATTCTTAGCAGTCTTGTAGTAGAATCGGTGTCTATATTCTTCGCAGAAACAGTGGCTCAGTCTTTAGTTTATCTTGCTGTATAAGAAATGTTTACCATTTGAATAATCTTGTAGAAGAAGCATTTAAGCTACAGCCACAAGCAACGCTGCCACAGTCAGACAGACAGGACCTCCAGGATGTGCATCCAGGATCAAACTTGATCGACGGAGGTCTTCAAGAAGGCCTAAGATAACCTTTTTATTTATTTTATTTTATGTTATTTTTATTTATTCTTTTATATCGAGGATAATGGAATAAGCACTCATGTGCTTTTTTACATGTAGTCCCCGTGTGTATGCGGTTTTGTAAAATTTTGTCATCTGTTTCCATCGGCACACAATGGCCTACTCTTCCGAAAAGCGGAACAGGATTTAACGTGTGCGCAAGATGTTCTGCATGCGTTCGAACACGGGACCTCGGTTTAATAGTCTCATCCGAAGGACTACCAAGTTTCATGAATATCTATCTATCTGTCTGTCTGTCTGTCTGTCTCTCTGTCTCTGTCTCTGTCTCTCACTCACTCTCTTGATCTTATTCATGAATGAATCCTTCTGGCTTTCCCCCCCATTTGTTTGTTTGTTTGTTTGGTTTTCTTCCTTCGTTCCTCGGCAAGAGCTCGGAGGTTCACCAGTGGTGCCAGTTTTGCGGATGCAACCGTTTGCCTGCCGTTCAGATAGACAAGGACGTCACAGAAGATGAGAAAAAAAGTATGATGAAAATCAAAGAATACATCTTTAATCTAGACCTATAAGAAAAGTAGGGGTGTGGGGGTGGGGGGGGGGATGTAGAATAACGCGGTGGTTAGAATACCGTAATGACAACCAGAAGGCAGTACATGGGTTCCCATTTCTGCCTACAGTGTGGGTTCGTGGAGAACTTCCCCCAGGAGGTCAGCCTGGCACTGACTCCCCTCCCGGAAAGTCCTTCAGATGAGACTCCAAACCAAGGCCTCGTGGTATGCGAACACACAGAGAAAACAAATTATCTTGCATACAAGTTAAACCCCACCCACCCTAGAAAGAAGAGTAGGTAAGGCAAAGGTACAGGTATCCCATAACCTATGTGGTCGAAGGGGAGCGAGGCTTCAGAGACCTCAACTTCTCTAGGGGCCAGCATACTGAGGGCGGCGTCCATCTCCTCTCCATCGCTGCTTTACCTTCCCTGACCCTAAAGAGGGCAGGTACCTATTTATGGCTGGGTGAACTGGGGGACTGTACTGAAGCCAAGGCGCGCAAACGGTCACCCATCCGAGTGGTAATCACGCTCAATGCCGACCTGCCAACCCGTAACAGGCTGCATGGATAACACGAGCATACCTAGCATGCACCCAAGTCCATTGAGAGGGATGGGCTCCACCAGATCTCAACATGCCCCATGACACACTGGTTGAGAAATACCAGTGCTGTTCCCTCAGTGTTTCCTCAAATAATTTAGGGATAAGTCATTCAAAGTCAGAGCAGGACACGTTTGTCAGTGGAGTATAATACAGTCCCAGTGGAGTTTTCCCCAAACGGCAGTATACTAACGGTAGGATTGTTTTTTCAGGACCGGGTGAGGTATTGAGACAGAGATGGAGCTGACTCTGCCATGATCATTGTGGGATTGTGCCATGATCCCTGCCGTGTGGGATTATGCCATGATCCCTGGATGACGGGATTTATGACAGTGTGATTGACATCACACTGCTCTGCTGCTGCAGTACAAGGTCAGTGTGTGTTTTGTCTTAGTGAATGTTCAGCGTTGGCCTGTGTTGTGTTGTGTTTTGAGTAGAGTAAACTAGATTTGAATAAGTCTTTTCTTGGGATTGGGACACTGGGCTTTATAGTATTTCTGGAATGGTTCAGGGGGAATTTGTCTTTTAAGTATGTGTGGAACAGTTCCTGTCATAATCTTAAACATCATGACTCCTTTGTTATATTTTAATCTTTGGTGTAAGGGGAGAATATTTAACTGCTTATATGGGGACGGGATAGCTCAGTGGTCGGAGCATTCGCTTTCCCCCAGCCAAGTTAAGCAGCGTCGAGCGTGGTTACCAGTTGGATGGGTGACCGTTTGCGCGCCTTGGCTTCAGTACAGTTCCCCCAGTTCACCCAGCTGTAAATGGGTACCTACCCTCTTTAGGGTCAGGGAAGGTAAAGCAGCGAGGGAGAGGAGATGGGCGCCGCCCTCAATATGCTGGCCCTAGAGAAGTGAGGTCTCTGACGCCTCGCTCCCCTACGACCTTAATATAGGTTATGGGACTCCTTTACCTTTTACCTTATCTTTATATGTAACGGCTTCTAATATATTTTTATTTTATTTTATATTTTATTTTATACCATTTTAATTCATGAGATTTCTCCACGTGAAATTCGGGCTGCTCTCCCCGTGGAGCAGCGCCACCCTTTTTCTTTTTTGTGTGATACTATAACTACCTTACTTGGAGTATTCAGCAACAATTGAAGGTCTGGTTGTCATTGTTTCCATTCTGTGAGATTGCAGCTAGCTATGTTCTCCGCACAGCGCTGAGTATCAAGCCGCTGTCTATCTCACCTTGAAAACCGAAGCAACTGATGTATGGCGCTACAGTTCACAAATAGACGTTCTGTCGAAAGTGGATAAACTGATCTTGATTACGTCTGGATACACTGTCTTGATTATCTCTGGATACACTGATAAGCTTGTCTCTTTAAAAGGACCAGTTTGAGAGCACGTTTATACAGACTCAGTAACGGTTTCATAGTGTTTGCACTAGCAGAATCCAACAGGGTAGAAGCATAGTCTATTGAGGATTGTATATAAGATTGGAAGAATAGTTTCCTTGAATGAAAGTCAAGAAAGTGCTTGATTTTATTAAGTTGGTATACTCTTTGGGACATGTATTTGCATAGTTGAGATATAAGGTAAAACCAGCTGAGATTTTCATCAATTGTTACTCCTAGAACTTAGTGGTAATAGGTTTGTTCAATTACTTCCTTTTTAATTTTGATGGGAGTAAGTTTAGGGGTTAAGTTTTGACGCTTTTGTCTGGTGGTAAT
Organism: Rapana venosa; assembly: GCA_028751875.1. Taxonomy (NCBI): domain Eukaryota; kingdom Metazoa; phylum Mollusca; class Gastropoda; order Neogastropoda; family Muricidae; genus Rapana; species Rapana venosa. Next base: position 57,214,825 of record CM054149.1, on the reverse strand, counting down.
AAGTATGAATTTTGTATAATTTAAAAGAATGTTGATGGTGATGGTGTGCTGTTTTGATAATTATATTCAGTATTTGTTTTGTTTTGTTTGTTTACAAACAAAACAGCATTATCTTTAACACACACACACACACACACACACACACACACACACACACACACACACACTCTCTCTCTCTCTCTCTCTCTCTCTCTCGTCCTCTCCTTTTATTGCTTGCTTATATATTTAATTGTCGTGTTTACAATTAGTATCCCGTTGAATACTTTATTCAGATTTAATATTTCAGTTCTATTGCGTAAGTTGACTGTATTTGAGATTTAGTGACTGTTTTATTTTTATATCTTGTTTTGAGCGTACCAATTATGTATAGCTAATTCCAAAGTGCAGATGTCCTTTTCTATGACTATACATGATATTCATAAAGATTTGATGTTGGCATTGATGCATGGTGTGAGTACGTGTGCGGACGGCGAGTGTGGGTACGTGTGTGGGTACGTGTGTGTGTGTGTGTGTGTGTGTGCATGGGGATGCAAATTGCTTATACAATATTTGTTTCATGTAGTTTACTATTGCTGTTGCCTCCCATAAAAGCACAAATAATTTTTGACGTTTCTTTCTGTTAGCCAAAATGATACTATTTACGTGGTTTGTTCTCCTTTATTTCATGGAGGTTTTGCTTTGTTTGGTTCTGTTTTGGTTTTGGTTTGGGGTTGTTTTTTGAGGGGGGGACTATTCGGTTGTCCCCTCTCCCCTTGTTGTTGTTGCCGCTTTTGTTTTGCTCTTGGTTCTTGCTATTTTTTGGTTGTTTCTGTGTTTTCTGTTTTGCTTTCTTTCTTACTTGTTGCTACTTTTTTTTTCTCTCTCTCTTCGGTGATTTTTTTGGGGATTTTTGTGTAGATATTCTTTCCGTATACTGTGCAAGTGTATTGCTATGGTCGTTATTTTATTTTATTATTATATATATCCTTAAGGACGGGGACTGGATGTAAAAAGCACATGGGTGCTTATTCATTATCCTCGAAATAAAAGAATTTGTCATTGTCATTGTACAAGTGCAAGTGCTCCCATCTTGTTGCAGGGGAAATAATCTGTGGCCTGTTCACAGCAGAGGAAGAAAAGAGTTATCGTTCAGTTGATTATCGGTCGCGCGCGCGTGTGTGTGTGACCTCTCTCTGTCTCTGTCTCTGTCACACACATACACGCATTTCCCCTGCTCTCCCCTCACCTTACACACACACACACACACGACATACACACAACGACACCTTGACAAGGCCATTATGTAGATCGGTGGTCTAGAGGTAACGCGCCTGTCTAGAAAGCGAAAAGTCCGGGTCTGAAGTGTGCGGCGGTTCGTACCCCGTTTGGACCGGAAACTTTTCCCCCATCCATTAGACCATGAGTGGTGGTCTGGGCGCTAGTCTTTCGGATGAGACGATAAACCGAGGTCCCGTGTGTTACACGTAATTATTTAGCGCACGTAAAAGAACCCACGGCAACAAGAGAGTTGTCCCTGGCAAAATTCTTAGAAAAAAGCCACTCTGATAGGGGAACAAATACAGTTGCAGACAGGAAAGAAAAAAAGGGCGGCGCTGCTCTTGTGGCGACGCGCTCTCCACGGGGAGAGCAGCCCGAATTTCACGGAGAGAAATCTGCCGTGACTTAAAGTGGTATGAAATGAAATCTGAGCGCTTTGATTTGTTGCTTTACAAGATTTAGTGCTATATAAATTCCATACATTATTAAGGCCCATCTCAGACTTTCCTTCCTCTCACCAAACGCTACAGACAGCCAGCAGCTAGTTAGCCAGTCAGCCAGTCAGTCAGACACTCACTGCACCCACCAGGGTAGGACAACAGGCATCCAGATAATCGTTATCAGGGATAAATGACATCACGACGGAGATAACCAGGAGATAACCAGCGACCTCTGACACGCGGTGACTGTCTAATCTGAGAGATAACTGACTAGTGATCAAGGCCCCAGAGTGGCTTGTGTCGGTGTGTGGATCAATCATGGTGTCGTCTCTCCGTCAGCGTAGCGAGGGGAGGTACATGCTGAGGGGATCAAGTTTTGTTGTGGTTGTTGTTGTTGTTGCTGTCGTTGTCGTTGTCGTTGTTGTTGTTGTTGGGCGTTTCGCAGCTTGATAGCTCGGAGGGTGATCCAGAAATGATGGTCAATTTCCAATTCAAAGCCTTTGTTATCTCAAAATGGAAATAAAAATCACGTAGGCACAGCTGTCAGTTTCCCCACTTTCAGCTCCTCTCAGCTGCTACCCATCCCAGTCCAGCCCAGCTGGTGCTGAGTACAGCAGGAACTGACCACACTTGGACGTGGTAAAAGAAAGGCGCTGGCTATGTTTAGCACTAGGCCCTAGACCTTTGAGTGAGTTGTGCTGGATTTGTGCGCTGTGTATGTCAGGAGCGAAGGATGAAACATTACAGGATGAAAAGAGTAAACAGCACCCGTGTCATCACTGAGCTTACAGCACCGTACACCATCAAACAACACACACATGCCTGTCTAAGTTTCATATTTGCGTGCATGTGCTCGTGCGCTCGCGCGCGAAAAAACACACACACACACACCACACACGCACGCACGCACGCACGCACGCACACACGCCCAAGTAAGATAAAATTTTGTATAATTGTCTATGAGGAGACATGATACAGATATCAATTGGGTATAAGGAAGCATTTCATTCATTCATTCATTCATTGTTTGTTTCTATCTGTCTGTCTGTCTGTCTGCTTGTCTTCTTTCTTGCTTTCTTGCTTTCTTGCATCCTTTCTTTCTTTCTTTCTTTCTTTCTTTCTTTCTGTCTGCCTGTCTGTCTGTCTGTCTGTCTGTCTTCCTTCCATCCTTCCTTCCTTCATGTCTTCCTTCCTTCCTCCCTTTCTTTTTTTCTTTTTCTTTCTTTCTTTCTTTCTTTCTTTCTTTCTTTGAGTCTCTCTGTGTATCTTTTTTCTTTTTCTCTTTCTTTCTCTCTTCCTGTCTGTCTTGTCTTTCTTTTCCATCTTTCTATCTATTCTATTCTATATTTTTTATATAGAGAATAATGGAATAAGCACTTTTGTGCTTTATCTCTCGCTGTGTGTCTCTTTCTTCGAAAGTGTATAATAATATGCCCTATGTATGGATATTGAGTCAAAGACCAACCCAAAGTGTTTTGCTTTCTGGAAATTCATGTTCTTTATCACGACTGACCTGAACGGTATTATTTTCTTAGCGTGTACCCCACAGCTGTGTGTTTTGCATCTT
>CM054149.1:57199061-57204061 GCA_028751875.1 Rapana venosa | reverse complement strand
GCTTGGTGAAAAAAAGCAAATCATATTCAATGAACCATCTGGTAATAAAAATTTAACTTGACTTGACTTGACTTGACTTCACACACACACACACACACACACACACACACACACACACACACACACACACTCACTCACTCACTCACTTACTCACTGAGTGCGTTGTTGTGTCAGCACTTCACGTGTGAGAGTGATCTAACAATTGAACGTCGCCTGACTGACGTGTCACTGTCATGTGTCTTGTCTGCTGTCGTGTCCTCTAACACACTTGGGATGGAAAAGGGTGTGTGTGTGTGTGTGTGTGTGTGTGGTGTGTGTGTGTGTGTGTGTGAGTGAGTGAGTGTGTGTGTGTGTGTGTGTGTGTGTGTGGTGTGTGTGTGTGTATGTGATGGGGAAGGGGTGGGTGCAGGGGTGCTGGTTGAGGGCAGAATTGCCTAGTGGTTAGAACTTCGTATTATTTTGTGATCTGAGAGGAACTTAGAGCGTGTTTTTGTTTGTTTGTTGGTTATTGTTTGTTGTTGTTGGTTTTATTGTTTTGGTTCTGGGCTACAGCTTTGAGGATAATCATGATAATAATAATAATAGTAATAATAATAATAATAATAATAATGCTCCTGCTCCTCCTCCTCCTCCTACTGCTGCTGCTGCTGCTATTACTACTACTACCACCACCACCACCACCACCACCACCACCACCACTACTACTACTATTACTACTACTCCTCCTCCTCCTCCACCTCCTCCTCCTACTACTACTACTACTACTACTACTACTACTACTACTACTACTACTACTACTGTATGGAATTTGTATAGCACTGAATCTTGTAAAGCGAAAAAATCAAAGCGCTTGAAGGATCACCGATGGTTTTTATTTTATTTTTATTTTTAAAAAATTTCATATCGAGGATAATGGTGAGGTTTTGAGTATACATGCGACCTTTTTTTTGTTTGTTTTTACTCACCATGAAGGTAGCGGCATTCCGACTTTGGCGATGGTGTTTAAGCAGGAAACACCTGTGTGTATGCGCTTAAAATTAAAAAAAAAAAACCCCAATTTATCATCTGATTTTATAGGCCTGACATGGCCTACTCTCCCCAAAAGCGGAACAGGGTTTTTGACTTGTGGCGTAAAATGTTTTGCGTGCGCTTTACCCAAAGGGCCTCTCGGCTTATAGCCTCATCCCAAGGACCTTTGGGGAGTGAAGTCGGGGAAAAATCCCCTTAAACGGGCGCCTCCGTGGTGGCTCGATCCCGGGCCGTCAGTTCACGAGCGCAAGGCTCTACCCACTGGGCTCTGGGGCCTCCTGTGTGGACTTGAATCTCCGCTGGGCTGTTAGCTCAAGGGGAAGCAGAATTGAACCCCCAGTGAACACCAGTGCTGTCTCCAGCTCCACCCCTGTAAAAGTCTCCCAGCCAAGACAATGAACCGAGGTCCCGTGTGTGAACGTATGCAGAACATGTTGTAAACACGTTAAAATCCGTTCTGCCATAAAGACTCTCCCACTTGAAAGTCGGATGTGCTGGGCCTGATTTGTCAGGCGCTTAACGGCAGCGCAACCCATTTTCCGTTCATAGGACAGACAGCAATGGTTGTCTGTGCGTGCAGCGATGAAGAAGAAGTGTCTGTGTACGTTGATATCTTTCTTATCATGGCATTTTCAACATGATTATTGTCGTGACAAAACGATATAAAAAACAGCGCCTCTCATGGCTTCAGTTATGTCTCTCTTGATTGATAAACGAGTACATAATCATGATAACACCCGACAATGCGAATATTGATAACTTTTTTGTTTCACGCACTTCACAGATGTGTACTTTTCTTGTTTTTGGTTACACCCCTTCAAACTTTCAAACGGAGATACACGTCCTAGACATTGCAGCAGTCTGATATCAGAATGTTCATTCTGCGCCTTTGCATTGTTCCAGAGCAGTATTCTTCGTTTTTGTTTTAAACAATTAATTTGGATCCTTTGATGTAAAGACACTCAGGGATAATGTAACGTGCCCTACTCTGAAGTCGGAGTATGGCTGCCTATATGGCGAGGTACTTAAAACAGTCATACACGCAAACTTCTCATCCAGTGTGCATTTTCAATCCCACGGTGATTCTCAGATGGGATGAGTGAGTCAGAGTGCACATTCTGGGTGACCCCCTAGAGTGTTAAGCTGGGGAGCGCACAACATCACAACAACATCAACAACAGCAGCAGCAACAGCAACAACAACATCATCATCAACAACAACAACAACAACAACAACAACAACAACAACAACAACAACAACAACAACAACGTAACGTGCCCTAGTAGTTACAGATTCAGTCATCAGTATATATTTTCATGCATGTCGGATTTTCAAGGCATTCTACTCGTTCTAAACAACCAAAACAAACAAACAAAAACCCAACACAAAAATCTGGATCAGATCTTTATATTCACTTTTAATTATGTGTTGATACTGTTAGTTATCATTGTGGCATTTTTTTAAAAAAGGAGATTCCTTTTACATTCTTCAAAGCGGGGTTTTTGTTTTATTAATAGCCATTTGTTTATTGTTGGAAGTTTTTTTTGTCTGTCCAAATTACCCATGTGTATGGATATTATTTCAAAGACCAATTGTACACACGTGTGTGTGTGTGTGTGTGTGTGTGTGTGTGTGTGTGTGTATGTGTGTGTGTGTGTGTGTTGTGTGTGTTGTGTGTTTAACTACATTTCTATTTTTGTGGAATTCAGTGTTGTAAACGTATTTTGTTCATGGAAATTACACATGTTACAGTTGATTTTGTTGTTTACTGAAATCCTCCATGCCCCAAGAGGAGACAAAGGCAAATTAAATCTGGAATCTGGAATCTGTCTGTCTGTCTGTCTATCTGTCTGACTGTCTGTCTATCTGTCTGTCTGTCTGTCTGTCTGCCTATCTTGCTGTCTGTACATCTTTCGTCTTGTTCTACTTTAGTTGTAGTGAACATAAGCTCTAATAGCTGTTGTCGTTATCACTCATTGCGCTGTTATTTGTTTCCATTAACATTTTGCTATGGGAAGTGCATTCACTTACAGCTGTGTGTGTGTGTGTGTGTGTGTGTGTGTGTGTGTGTGTGTGTGTGTGTGTGGGGATATTTTTGTTTTTTGTCTGTTTTTAACCAGATAGACTTGCACTTTTACATCGTGTAGTCGTATTTGACTTTCGTTTTACCTTTTTAATACTTCACTATAACAATAATTATTTATTTGCGCGCGCGCGTGTGTGTGTGTGTGTGTGTGTGTGCATGTATGTACATGTGTGTGCTTGTAGTCACACGTGCATCTGTGTGGTTACATGTGCATGAATGCGCGGTGTGTGTGTGTGTGTGTGTGTGTGTGTGTGTGTGTGTTGTGTGTGCGCGCGCGCGCGGCCGGGGTGTGTGTGAGTGAGTGTGTGGTACATATACATGTGTGTACTTGCATGCACACGTGCATCTGTGTGATTGCGTGAGTATGAATGCTTGTTTGTGTGTGTGTGTGTGTGTACGCGCGCACGCGTGCATGCATGCGTGTGTTTGTGCGTCCGCACGTGCGCACATGCACGCGTGTGAATGCTTGTGTTAGTGCTTGTGTGTGTATGCGATGCGCGTGTATGTGTGTATACAATATGTGTGTGCTTGTATGTGCGCATACAATTGTGTGTGTGCTTCCGTGCAAAAATGCATTTGTGTGTAAATGCGCATGTATATGTGCCTGTGCGCGCACGTGTGTGTAGGCATGCGTGTGGGCTCGCACGCATATGATATGCATGCACTGGCATCTAGGTGTGTGTGTGTGTGTGTGTGGTGTGTGTGTGTGTGTGTGTGTGATGTGACAAATATGAAATCAGCTGACAGAAGCATTCTCAGTGCTCTCTCGAGTAAGTGTCAATTACGGTAACATTCACATGTCCAAACATTTTCGTCTCTGGTTCATTCTCTTTAGAACTAGCAGCAGCAACAGCAGTAAATTACACACGAGCGCAGAGAGAGAGAGGAGAGAGAGAGAGAGAGAGAGAGAGAGAGAGAGAGAGAGAGAGAGAGAGAGAGAGATGCTTTTAGCGGATGTTTGCAGAAATATATACACACCAGCGCGCGCGCACACTCACAACACAATACACACCACACTCGCACGCACCACGCACACTCACATAACATGTGGGGTGGAGGACAAAGGCATAGTTGACAGCTTTTACACACACACACACCACACACACACATACACACAACACACACACACACACACAACACACACACACACAACACACACACACACACACACACACACACACACACACACACACACACACACACACACACACACACACACACACAACACACACTGACAACAAGAGATCTGTGGACATGAACGAACAGCTGTGGTGTGTGGCCGGTGGTCTGAGGAATGGAGGTGTTTGTGGTATCCACCTGAGGTAAATTCTTTTAGTTTCTGGTTCTAGGTTTGAATCCAAGTAGGGGGAGGTAGGGGGGGGGGGATGGATGTAGCCTAGTGGTTAAAATGTTGAGCTCGCGATCTGCCTGGTGTTAACATCAGTACCCTGAAAATCTTGCAGATGATTTTTTAAACCGAGGCTCCGTGTGGGAACGCACGCAGAACATCTTACGCACATGTAACAACTAATCCCGCCTTTCAGAAGAGCAGGCCATTATGTGTCGAAATTAACAACAACAGCAACAACAAACAACAACAACAACACCACCACCACCACCAACAACAAGAACAACACTACGCATGCACGCTCACTGGTAAACGGCGTCCTGTTTGTAGATGTATACTATTTCCCAAGCCGGAATCTAGCTATTTTAAAGGTCCGGTAAAAACGGTCGCCAAAATCTCACCATTAGTGAACCACAGAGTTCTAGTCGAGGAACGAATAAAAAACAACAACAAACAAACCCCAAACATTTGGAGGGGAGTGTTGTGTTGTGTGGTGTGTGGGGGGGGGTGGGTGTGGGGGTGTGGTGTGTGGGAGGG
>CM054149.1:57175132-57198561 GCA_028751875.1 Rapana venosa | reverse complement strand
AGAATGACAAGTGCCATGTCCCCATTGCTTGTGTCTTCTGAAGAAATGCCCACAGTGACCATATCCCCTTGTTTGTGTCTGAAGTCAGTGACCATTATCCCCATTGTTTGGTCTGTCTTCTAAAGAGGCCCACAGGCCATTTCAAAAGATCGGGTCCAGAGGGAATTAAGAATGACTTGAGTGCAAGCCTTTAATTTTTTCTGCAAGAATAGCCAAAATTATTATTATTATTATTTTTTTTTAGTTCACCTGTTAAAAAAAGGGGCTCCCAGTGGGATTTTGGGGGGGGGGGGGGGGGGGGGGGGGGGGGTTTTGGAAAAATAAAATTCCAAAAATTCCCCACCTTCGGAAATTCTGTGCTAGAAATCCCCACTTTTCTATCCTTCTGTTTTGTTTCTGCCTTGTTCCTCTTCTTCCTGTCTTCTCCGTCTGAGCTAGTTTCTGCCTTCCTGGTCCATTCTCTTTCCCTTTTCTCCCCAAAGACATAAAAGATAACCAATCTCTCCCAGGCCGAAGTCGGATGCGCTGGGCCTGACTTGTCAGGCGCTTAACGGCAGCAAAGGCATTGTCGCTGACAGGACAGACAACAGTAGTTGCTGTCTGAGCGTTGCAGGAAGCAGAGGAAAGCCAGACTGTTGCATTGAGGTGTGAGGATCATTGATGCATCATTGTGGTGTGGCCTGAAGGTACCAGCTGAACTGGGGCGGGTGCCTCCTCGTGCTGCTTCATGACTTCCTCGACCACCTTGACGGCATTGTCGCCAAAGTCCAGCGCCGCGTCTATGGCAACGTCGACGATCCTCTGCTTGGAGGCTTCATGGATGCCTTCTGTGACAAGGTGTGTGTGTGGTGTGTGTGTGTTGTTTTGGTGTTGTGTGTGTGTTGGAGGGCGAGGGGGGAAAGCAGTAGAGAGTAGTGTAGTAGTAGTTAGAAGAGAGAGAGAGTAGTAGAGAGGTAGTAGAGAGTGAGTAGTAGTAGTAGTAGTAGTAGTAGTAGTAGTAGTAGTAGTAGTAGCAGCAGTAGTAGTAGTGATGTGTTTGTGCACGCGCGCGTAGTTGTGAAATGCAATAAGGAGTATTTTTTAAACCTAATAAAAAGACGTTACGTAAACAGTCTTTTCTTAAGGGGAAAAGAAAAAATCAATTTTCCTTTTTTTCGCAAAAAACACCACTACTCCTCCCACCAAATAAAAAAGAACAACAACAAAACAACAAGCCCCCTACCCCCCAAAAAACCCTACAAAAACCAAAAACAAAAGGCAAAATCCAAATAAACAGAAAACCCAAAAATCAAGAAAATAGCCAGAGAGCTGTAACCACAACTTCAAAACCAAAACAACAAGAAACAAGAAAAAAAAAAAAAGTGGTAGGTAGACAAGCCAGGTACTTGGACAGGGGAGAAAAAACCCCAAAAAAAACCCAAACGAAATATCCAATGAGACATTTTAACAACTAAACCTTTTTTGCCCTACCTCCCCCTCTCTCTCCTCCCTCTCTCTCTCTCCCTTTCCCTTTTAGCACCATTTCTTTTCTGGTCTGACTGAAGTTGCCGCTTTTATTTCCCCAAACCTTTGAAAAGAAATTGGTTCTACACACAAAAAACAAATTAGGGGGGTTAAAACAAAAAAAAGGGCCCCCTCCCAACTTAAACAGTGCAGCCCCTACATGATGGCCAAGGTGGGAAAAATGACAGAGGACCTCTGGCCCCGACGGCAGAGGGAAGGAGAAAAAGAAAAAGGATGGAATGAGAAAAACGAGGATCAAACAGAAACACATTACCCGCACAAAGGCATACACCCATACAACACACCCCACAACAACATCCAAAATCACAACGCGCCGCCCGAAAACACACAAAGGGCCCAAAAACAAATCCTAATAAAACAACCCCAATAAAAAATTCCAAAACCCCCCCACAAAAATTTTAAAAAAGAACAAAAAATCGCAACCAAACTTTAAGTAAAAAGCAAAAATATTTAATAATCCAGGAAAAAAAAAAAGAATGAGAAGAAGAACCCAAATGTAAAAAAATACTCCCCTCAGGATTCAAGCCAATAAAAAACCACCTACAAAATCTTGCAAAACCACCTTCTATCCCAAAATAATATTAAAAAACCAATCACTTTTAAAAAAAAATTTGACAATTACATGCCCAACAAAAAAAAACAACAAAAGACTAAAATATAAAAAATATTTCCCAAGAAATGGCTAATTAACACAAACGAAAAGGGAAAATTCAAGAAGAAACACTAGTTTTTAACCAGAAAAAAAAAATACAAAACCCAATAAAATGAATTTAGTTAAAGAAACAAGAAAAAAAAAAAGGGAAATAAAAAAAAAAAAAAAAAAAAAAAAAAAAAAGGGGAAAAAAATAAAAAAAAAAAAAAAAAAAAAAAAAAAAAAAAAAAAAAAAAAAAAAAAAAAAAAAAAAAAAAAAAAAAATTTTTTTTTTTTTTTTGCCCCCCCTACCCTTTTTTAAATTTTTGGCCCCCTTTTAAAATTGGGGGGAAAAAAAAAAAGGGGAAGAAAACCCCCCCTTTTAAAACCATGCCCCTTCCCCCTTGGGGGGCCCCCTTTCCCCCCCCCCCTTTTAAAATTTTTGAAACCCCCTATCCCTCTTTTTGTTTTCCCCCTTTTTTCCCCCACCCCCCCCGTCTTTTTTTCCTTTTGGCCTTTCGTTTTAACCCCCAAATTTAAAGACAAATTTAAAAATTTTTCCCCCCAAACCCAGGGATGGGGGGGGCCCTGTTGAAACCCCTAACGGCAGTTTTTTTTTTCTCACGGACAGCCCTTTTTTTCCCCGAACCGGGGAAAAGGAAAAAATTTTCCCCCAAAAAAGGGAAAGGGGGAAAAGGATTAAAAAAAATTTTTAAAAAGGGTTTTGCCCCCCCCCCTTTCCCCTTTTTTTCTACGCTCCTCCCTTTTTTTCCTCACCAAAAAAAAACACAAACACTTTTTAACCCAAAACCAACAAAAAAAAAACAAAAAGGGGGAAAATTTGAAAATCTTTTCCTTTGTAAAACTTTCCCCCCTTTTTTTCCCTTTTTTTCCCCCCCCCCCCTTTTTTCCCCCTTTTTTTTTTTTCCCTTTTTCCCCCTTTTTCCCCTTTTTCCCCCCTTTTTTCCCTTTCCATTCCCCCCTCCTTTCCCCACCCTTCTTACACTCCTTCCGTTTTTCCTTTCCCTTGGTTTGGTCAGTCCCCAAGTTTAAGTTAATGGTTCCCGGGCCCATTTACGGGAAAATATGACAATAAGAGGGTTTCCCGCCTTAAATCGGTAGATATGATTTAGTCCCCCCAAAGTTTTTGGAGGATTTTACACTTGTATTTAAATTAAAAGGGGCATTTCTAATTATTTTTCTTCTTCGCTTCAAGCAAAACATTTTTTAATTTCATCAAGAAAAGGTTTTTTAGACAAAATAAAGATGTTTTTTGGGGGGTTCTAAGTTTTCCCTTTTTTGAAAGCAAAAGCCTTGGGGGAAATTGTTTCCTCCCCATTTTGCCAAAAATTTTTTCTCCGTCATGTTTGGTTGTTCTTCACCCCAAAGAGAAAAAATTAACGAGTTATATAACACGTTTACAAGTGAAACCACGAACAAGGAATTGTCCCGGGAAAATTTTTGGAAAATTGATAGGAAAAAAATCCTGCATTTGGGAATTTGGACCTGTATGGGGGAAAGTTTTATCCCCACCAAGGATATTCAAAGGCTTTTCTGACTTTAATACGTTTAGTAAAATGGGGGGGAAGAAGTTGTTAGTGGTTTAAAGCGAAATTTCTATGTGCTTTGAGATGGGTTTAAAGTTTGGAGTGTAGGCCAGGAAGTTGGTCTGGGAATTGTTTGTGTCGTCCGGTAGGAGGGCCAGTAATTTGATGATTTATGGTTTGTTGCTTTTGTTTTTGTATTTTTGTAGGAGTTTTGGGAGTAGATGTTGGGGGGCTGGGAAATTTAGTTGGGTGTGTTATGAAGTAGGGCTTTATGGTTTTAATGACTTTTTTAAATTTGGTTAATTTCATTATGTGTGGTTGATGAGATGCAATGAGAAAGTGTGAAAATTAACTATTAGGTGATTTGGTAAAGGGGTCCTTAATCCCGTGGTGTGAATGAAGGAGGAAATGTTAAAGGGGAGTTTAGAACGGAAAAGAGGGTGGTGCTGGGTGAAAAATTTGTGTAAGAATGTAGATGAACAGGTGTGGGGGATGTAAACAAATTTTGGGGTTTGTGTTTGGACTGAACCTTTTCAACCCACCCCCCAACCCCTCCCCCCCCCCCCAAACAAAAAGGAAAAAACCCCAAAAAGGATTGCAAACGTTTTTAATTTTAAGGAAGTGGAGGGGGGCCAATTGGGTTTAAGGGGAAAAAAAAAAAAAAGGGGAATTTGGGGGGGAGAAAAAACCAGAAAAAAAAACAAAAAAAAAAAAACAAAAAACGGGGGAAAAAAAAACACCCAACAAAAAAAAAAAAAAATGGGGGAATGAAAATTTTCCCAAAAAAGCTTTGGGAAAAAGAGGAGAAAGAGTTTTAATGAAAATGATGAAAGTAATGTGAAGCGAAATTTTTCCAGACGTTAAAAAAGGAAGTGTGTACAATTGGTGAAAAATGGGCTGGAAAAAAAGTTTTTAAGCTTGAAATGAATGCCTGGTTTTAAGGGTTTTTATAACCCCCCCCCAAATTTTTTGGGTTTTAAAAGTGGGCCTAGGGGGAAAAAAAACCCCTTTTTTTTCCATTTCTTTTCCCCCCTTTCTTTTTTTTTTTTTTTTTTTTTTTTTTTTAAAAAAAAAAAAAAAACCCCCCCCCCCCCTTTTTTTTTTATGGTTTGTTTTGTTATGTTTTTTTCCCCCCCTTTTTTTTAAAAAACGTGTGGGTTGGGGGTTTTTTGGTTTTATTTTTGGGAATTGCTCTGGTTAAAAAAAAAGGGGGGTTTTTTTACAATGTTTTTTTTAAAAAATTTCCCCATTTTTTTTCTTTCTGGTCCCGCGGGGTTTTTTGGGAAATTTTAGAAATTTTTCCTTGAAAAAGGGGTTTTTAAAATGCCTGGTGGTGGGTTTAAAAACCCCTGCCTAAAAGGAAAACCTTGGAAATTTGGGGTGGGGGCCCCTTTGTGGGGAAACTTTTTTCCTCCATAGCGGGGGGCGGGTGCAGCAAAGAGCAAAACGGGTAGTGAAAAACACGCATTTAAAAAATTTTTTAAAAAAATTATAAAAAAAAGGAGATATAGGTAAAAATTTAAAAGAAAAATCAAAGCGCTAGAGCAAAAAAATTTAAAAATTTTTTTAATGTGGGTGGGGTTTTTTAAATTTTTTGTATTTTGGAAAAGGAAATTTTGAAAAGGGAAAGTTTTTAATGTGGAAGTTTTTGTTTTGAAACGGGTGGTTTTATTTACCCGGGATTTTAATTCATAAATTTTTTTAAACAAAAAACCCCCCAAAAACCCCCCCTTTTTTTTTTTGGGGAAAAAATTGCCCCCCCCAAAAAAAAAAACCGACGGAAAAGGGAACCCCGGAAAAATTGTGGGCAGTGATGGGGGGCCACGGTAAAAAAAGGGCCGCGTCGGGGCGACGTGCTCTCCCCAGGGAGAAAAGGGGAAAAACGTCGTGCAGAGATTTGTTGCGACTTTTTAAGCGGTTTTTAAAAAAGAGATTTGGAAAAAAGTAGCCCGTGGGCCCAAAGCGAAAACTCTCTAACCCGCGGTAAAATGATTATCAGGGTTTAAAATTGCCAGCGAGGTGTCATCCCGGGAAGTGGTTCTGGGATTTGTTGTTTCGTTTCCCCCCCCAGGGAAAAGGGCCCTCCCCCTCTTGGGGTGTTTTAATTTTTCCCCTCGTTTCTCGGGCGGGCCCCTTTTCTCCCTCCTGGGACTGTTTTCCCCGGGAGGACAGTCTTTTGGGCCTTTCCCGAAGTTTTTGCCCTGCCCAACCCCTTCAAATTTGCGTCTTTTTAAATGCGCGGGGCTCTTCGTATGATCCTCTTGGGGGTTTTTTTTAAATTTGGCCTTCACTTCCTCATTAGGATGTGGTCTCTGCATGAAGGGTGCCAAAAAAATTTCCGAAAGCATCTCATTCCCCTTGCCTTGTCCCCGTTTTCTGTGGATTGGGGACTTTAAAATTTCATCCCGTGTGTGAATGGGAAGGCAGAACATGTTACAACTTTGGGGCCCCCTGCAAAGATTTGGCCCGTGCGTGCCGGAAAAAACAGGGGACAACCCCTTTCCCCAACCCCCTCCCCCCCAACCCCCCCCCCCCCCCCCCCAAAAAAAAACCCCAAAAACAAAAACCCCAAAAAAACACAAACGCATGCACACCCATGTTGTTTTAGACATCATGCCCGAAGTAAAGGGAAAACGGCTGCCTTTTATGGGGTGGGGGAAAAAAAACAAAGAAACAAAAAAAGAAAAAAAACAAAGAAAAAAAAACAAAGAAACCCAAAAAAACAAAAAACACACACAAAAAAAACAAACAAACAAACAAAGAAAAAAAAACAAAAAAAAAAACCCAAAAAAAAAACAAACAAAAAGAAACATAACAAACCCAAAAAACCCAAACCCCCCAGGCTTTTTCCCCCTATAAAGATTCAGGCAATTTCCCAAAGTTTCCCAAAAGGCTACTTAAGAATTTAGGGGGAAAACATTACCAACGTTAAAACAAAAGAAAAATTATGATAATTAGACATTGTATTCAGAGGGGCGGGCCTCAGTGGTCCCGGCACTCGCTTTTTCCCCCCTCAAGGTTAAGCAGCACCGCCGTGGGTTTTTCCCCTGGATGGGTGAAATTTGCGCGCCTTGGCTTAAGTATAGTCCCCCGCCCACCCAGCGTTTTGGGGGCCCGGGTTTTTCCCCCTCCTCTTTCTTGATTAAAGACATCCATTCAGTGGTGAACTGGGGAATTTTTCCTGAAGCTTTCCCGTGAAACGGTCCCTTCCAGTGGTTCCCGCCGATGCCTTAATTGGTGGGGAGCGGGGTTCTCCTTGACTTGCGTTTTTAAAATTTGGCCCATCCATTAATAAATGTGGGTCTGTTTGGGAAAAAAGGGGAATTTCCGAAGATTTTTCCATGTTTGGTTGTTTTTTCTTAATGGGAAAAATAAATTTGAATAAGAAAAAAACTTTTGCTACCGGTGGGGTAAGTGGTTAATTTAATAAACAAAAAAAAAAAAAAAAAAACGCCTGCCCTTTGTTTTGCTCTCCCCCGTAAATTACGGTGCTCGTTGTGTTTTGGGTGGGACCGGCAGGGGAAAAAGGGGCCCAAAAAAGAAAAAAAAAAAAAAAAAAAAAAAAAAGAAAAAAAAGAAAAAGAAAAGGGGAAAAAAGAATGAAAAAAAAAAGAACGGCTTTTAATATAGTTTTTTTTAATTTTTTTTTTTAAATGCATTTGGAATTTTTTTTTTAAAATCACCCAATAACCAAAAGAAATTATGATATTTCGGGGAATTCAGGGGGGTCTTCCATAAACGCTCCCCCTTCGGAAACCTGGTGGGTTTCCCTTTGGTAACCCCTTTTGGGCCGCCTTGTTTTTTTCCCCCCTTCCCTTTTTGTTGTCCCTTTTGGGTTCTTTCGGGTTTTTCCGAAAGAAAGCCCCCTCAATTCTTCCATGGGAAGTCGCGACCCCGCACGGGGCCCTTGCCATAAACATGGGCCTGTGTGTGTTGTTTTTGGGAGGGGTTATGGGGTTGTGTGTGTGTGGGGTTTTTGGGGTTTTTTTTTTAAACTAATTCCGGAGTTTTGGTGGATTTCCCTGGGGACGCTCGACAACCCACCTTTCCCCTTTTCCCTTGTCCTTCGGGTTCTTTCTAATCGGGAATTTATTAAATTAATTTAAAAAATTTTAACCCGAGTAAGCATAAAAAAAAAACCCATAGGCTTGTTCGGGGAAAAGGGGGGGGGAAAGGGGGAATAAAGGTTGAAGGGGAAAATTTGCAAACGATCGTAACAACACGACTTTTGCAAGAGGGGGAAGAGAAGGACTTAATGGCTTATGGTTTTTTTTGTTAGAATAATTTTTTTTTTTTTAAGGGTGTGGGGTTGTTTGTGTGTTGTTTTTTTTATTTTTGGTTGACTAGCCTTTTCTCCGCAGGGCTGGGTTTTGAACTTCGCCCCGCAATGGCTCCTTTGGGGGCCCGGCCACAATTTACGACGGATTTGGGCTTTCCCTAAACAGGGGGGTTCCTTTTTAAACCGCCCAAAGAGGGGAAATCCCCCCCTTTGTGTTGGGGTTTTTGGTCTTTAAAAAAGCATTTTTAAAAATTTTTTTTCCCTTTGGGCGCCGCGGGGGGGGGGCCCCCCGGGGGGCGCGCCCCCGGCACGTTTTTTTTTTTTTTGAATTTTGTTTTTTGTGGGTTGGTTTTTTAATTTTAAAATTTTATTTTTTTCTTTTACGGGAAAAAATTTTGGAAAGTACTGTTTTTTACCAAAAGTCCCCGGGCCCCTCTTTTAAATGGTTTTTTGTCTTTGGAAATCTTTTGAAAAATTGAATTAAAAAGGGGGGGGGAAAATTTTTGGCCCCAAAGGGTCGTAAGCCCGCCGACCCGGTTTTTTTTGGCTTTCTGCACGGTTTTTAAACCTCAGAAAAACCCCTGAAGATAGGGTGCAGTTTGGCTGTCTCACAGCAGTGGGTTGTGTGTGTGTGTGTGTGTGTGGTCTGTGTTACGCGGGGGTGTCGGGGGGTGTGTCTCTTCCTTTATGCTTGGCTCAGGCCAGCCTGGGCCGAAAAGTGGCTCCCCCGCAAAAAAGGAACCCCCTCCGTGCCCCGCCGGGGGGGCCTACTGTCGGAGCTGCCTGCTCGTTGATGGTGCCCTCCCTTTTGCCGCCCCTTTTTGTTTTCATTTTTTGTATTTGTTTTCCCTTTTTTTTTTTTATGATTAATTTTATTGACTTATTTTGTTTTTTATTATTTTATTTTTGATTTTTGCCTCTCCTTGGGGGGACCCCCCTTTTGCCGCTCTTTTTGTTTTCATTTTTGTTTTTCATTTTCCCAGATTTTGAAAAACTTTTTATTGCTTATTTTTGTTTATTTATTATTTTTTTTTTTTTTTTTGCCTGATCGCTTGATGGGACCCCCCTTTTTTCCCCCGCTCTTTTTGTTTTCATTTTTTGTTTTTTCATATTCCAGTTTAGATTACATTTATTGACTTATTTTGTTTTTTTATTTTTTTATTTTTTATTTTTCGAGGACACTGAAAATAAGCATCGTGGCTTTTTTCTTCCAGTCCCTGTGTGTATGCTTTTTTTAAATCTTGTCATCCGTTCCCCCCGGGCCCACAATGGCCTACTTTTCCCGAAAGGGGGGCCGCGTTTAAAGTGTGTGAAGATGTTCGAGGGTTTTTCGACAGGGACTTGGGTTTATAGTTCATCCGAAGGACTTTATGGGGTGTGGAGTAGCTTTGATGTTAACTCCAGAGGAAAATCCCCTTGAACGAGACCCCGGGTCAGCAGATCACAAGGGCAATGGCATCACTTACCCACCAGGGTTTCTTGTGTTATGAGCAGAACGAATTTTTTTTCCCCTGTGAAATTTTCCCTTGAGCAAAAATCGATGAGTTCTAAAACACAGAAGAGTTTAGCAGACTGGATTTTTTTTGAAAACACCACTTTTGTCATTCACCTGATTGATTCCTGTCCGCCCCCTTATTGCCAGCGGTTAAAGGTTGACGTTAAAACACGCATGGGGACAATTGGGTTTTCCATTTTCCGCTTGGGCTTTGAATAACAAGCTGGTTTGAACGGGTTTATTTTTTGGCCAATGGAAGTGTTTCGCGTGCCTGTCTAAACAGCGGAAATTAAAAGCTTTTGTTCACGAACCAAGGTAGGTGCACTGCCTAAAGTGAAATGTAGGTTTGTTTGAAATGGATTTGGTGGTAAACGTTAAGGTTGTGTTGACTTTCCGGGTAGCAAGCGATTTACGCATGTGAAGTAATTATCTTTTGTTTTTACGCATATGAAGTAATTATCTTTTGTTTTTACGCATGTGAAGTAATTATCTTTTGTTTTCTCTTGAAATTTAGCCCCCTTTCTTATTGTTTTGGCTTAGTGTGCTATACTAGTCGCATGGTCAGAGCTTTAAAACAAAACCGGTTAAAAAATGAAAACAAATTAATGTTTGCAGGGATGAAAAAAAAGTTAATTTTTGCGGGTGATAAAAAATTAATTTGCAGGGATGAAAACAAATTTAAAATTTGCAGGGGTGAAAAAAATTAATGTTTGGGGATGAAAAAAAGTTTAAGTTGGAGGGATGAAAAACAAATTAATGTTTCAGGTGAAAAACAAATTTAAAGTTTGCAGGGGTGAAAAAAAAATTAATGTTGCAGGGGATGAAAAAAAATTAATGTTGGCAGGGATGATAAAAGGTTAAAGTTTGCAGGGATGTAAAAGTTAATTTTGAGGGATAAAAAGGTAAAGTTTGCGGGATGATAAAAGGTGATGTTTGCAGGGAGATAAAAAGGTGATGTTTGCAGGGGTGATAAAAAGGTAAGTTTGCAGGGATGTAAAAAAATTAATTGGAAGGGTGATACTGGAGTGTTCTGTACAGGGCGCGGCGTTCGGGTGTACAATGGACCTACCCCCTTCCCCCAGACGCCCCCAATTCGAGTTCGGGTTACGGTGCCTTGTGTGCTGCTTTGTCCTTTTTTTCCCCTTTTGTCCTCCTCGCTGCTTTTCTTTTGTCTAGGGTGGGTCTGTGTTGGTGCCTACTCAAGTTTTTTTTAAATTTGGTGATTTTTGCATGCGGGGGGAGGATGGAGGGGCTGGTGGAAAAGGTGTACAGCGGGGGCTGTTGCTCTTCCCGAGGGCCACGTCCGCCCCCTGCAGGTGCGCAGCTCGGAAAAAAGGGTGCCCTCCGGCGTGCTTTTGGATGGGGTCGTTTTTTTTGGTGTTGTTGTTTGTTGTTTTTTTTGGTGTTTTTAGATGGAAGTCAGGTTAATGAGTGTAACCTCGACATTTTCATGGTAGGTTTTTTGGTGACTTTGTGTGTCACAACAGAACACACAGAACAGCCCACAGACAGACAACAACAGACACAACAACAGAAGACAGACGACAGACGACCACCCAAACAACCACCACCACCACCACCAACCACCCAACCACCCCCAAACACAGCCCAGCAGACCGGGGCTGCAGAAAGACGGGACAAAAACAAAACAACACACAACCCACAGACAACAACAACAACAACAAACAAACAACAACACCACCCAAAAAACACAACCCAAACCCCCCCAAAAAAACACACCACACACACACACCACCACACCACACACAAACACACAAAAATGTGCGGGCCCAGTCGCTGTTGAAAAACAGTAACACACCCCCGGAAAGGGTTTTGAAAACCTACGGGGTTTGCCTGGAAATAAGATTTAAAACCCACACTGAGGTGTTGCCTTTTTTCGTTCTGTTTTTTTCTTTCTTTCGTTCGTTCCCTTTTAAAACCACTGTTAAAACCAAAAAAACAAAAAACCAACACCCCCAAACAAACCACAAATTTTTTTCTTTTTTAAAAATCCCCTGTAGTGTTGAAATTGCCCACTTTTAATAAAAAAAGGGGGTTTCAATTAAAATTGAATATTTGGAACACACCACACTCAACCCCCAAAAGACGACGGTACGGCCGCAGCAGCACGAGAGAGAGGAGGCCCCCAAAAAAAAAAAAAAAAGAGCAACAAAAAAAAAAAGGGGGAAAAACAGAACGAAGACAAGGAAGGGTAGGGGGAGGAAGGGTTGAGCCGGAGGGGGGGTTTTTTTTTTTAAGAGGATTTTTTTTTGGAGTGAAATCGTGGGGTAATCGGGGGTAAAAGGCCCCGCTAATAAAAGGGAAAGGAGAGAAAAAAGGAAAGAGAAGGGGGAAGGAGAGAATAGGAATATGATTAAGGTTTTTTACCAAAGGAAAAAGGGGGGAAGAGGCGGAAAGGGGAACTCAACAAATTTTAAAAAAACAAAAGGGGAGGGGAAAAAGGAAAAAACGAAAGAGGGAAGGAGGGTATTTAGACGAAGGGGAAAAGGGTAGGGAGGAAAAAATGAAGAAGGGGAGACGGGGGGGGGGGGGGGGGGGGGGGGGGGGGGGGGGGGGGGGGGGAGGGAGGAGGAAGGGGAAAGAGAGAGAGGAGAGAGGCTTTTGACGCTTTGGCCGTTTTTTGTCTTGCCCAAGGGGCCCTATTACAAGGGGGGGTTACACGCGACTTTCTTTTTTTGTAAACAAATAAAACAAGAACAATTACATGAGCTTTTAAATAAAAAAAAAAACAACCCCCCCCCCCCCCCCCAAAAAAAAAAAAAAAAGCTCTCATGAACGGTACGACTTTAAGCTTGAGTAAACTCAGTTTCAAACTGAACAAAAAGTAAATAAAGGAAAAACAACAGAACAATAAAAAAAATTAAAATAATAAAAAGAACATTGTAGAATGCTTATTAGACCCCCAATGAAATTGTATGTGAATTTTTCAATAAATTTTTTGCTGTTGTTTTACAGCGTAATTATAAATTTTTTTTGGGCCCGTGTCACAAAAATGCGGATTTTACATAATAAAATGTTAACTTTTTTTTAGTCACAATGTTAAGCTAATTGGAACTAAGCGAATTGTCGAAATTTCAGTGCTTCAGAAATCAACTTTGCAACCGATTTGATCACAATATCATCATCAGACGATAAGATAAAAAAACTTCCCTTTCGGAAAGTTTTTGATGGAACACCCATTTTTTGGGGCCAGGGAAACATATGATTGACAATGAAACAGGAAATGCACTTCATCACAAAATATGACCAACATAGGGCAGGAACGTGTGGACGTCTCATTGAAAACCTTGTTTTATTGATAGAAACCGGTGTTTTAGTCGAAATCTTGCAGATTTGTCGGTGCCATTTTTCAGTGACTGTTCGAATACTTTTCGTTGAAAACACCTTAAAAGAAAAAAAAAAAAAAAAAACCCCCCCAAAAAAAAAAAAAAAAAAAAAAATAAAAAAAAAAAAGAAACAAAAAAAAAAAAAAAAAAAATTTTTTTTTTTTTTTCCAAAACCATGTCTTTTTTTAAAAAAACTTTTTAACTGTAAAAGCCCCCAAAATTTTTAACAAACCCTTTTTACCATCCTTGTATAAACTGCTAAAATTTTAAAAAGTGACCCTGGAGGTTTCATTTTTTAGCGAGTAATTACGGGACAAACGAACAGATTTTTAATGCCACATATAGGAAAAACATCTTTTAACATCAGAGGACTGTTCCACAACTTTACGACTTTAAGAAGGGTTTTGACAGAGAGGCACGAAGGCCCCGGGCAGGGCCTCAGAATGTTTGGGGATTGAAGAAGGGGAATGAAACCCTTCAAACACTATACAAAATGCAAGCAGTGCAGTCCTTCTGAACAATCAGGTCGGGACTACTTCAAAAAACCCACAGTTGGGGTTTCCACAAGGTGCCTGTTATCTCCCGTCCCGTTCAATTGTTCTTGGAAAAATTTTTAGAGGAAACCCCCATGACTTTCCCCCTACCTCCATTGGCGGCAGACCCCCCAAAAATACGGGTTTTTTTCCCAGACATTGCCCCCAAGGGCGGGAAATAACACAGAGCTGCAAGTCTTACACCAGCTTTGGAAAAGAGCTGGGATTGGAGGAGGTGGCGGAGAAAGTAAAGTACTTTTGAAAAACCCCTCCACCGCCGCACAAAACACCACACCCCCAACAAAAACCCCCCACACACACCACACCACACCACACGGGGAGACGGGTTTAGCCTGGGGGTTGGGAGTAATGCGCGTTGAGTTCCGTAATCTGCTGACCTGGGTTCGTTTCTTTTTTAAAGGGGATTTTTTCCTTCGGGAAATTGTGAACATAAAGTCCCCCGGTTTAAACCTCGGGGGGGTCACCCAAAATGGGCCCCCTTTTGACTCATTCATATCCCCCCTGGGAATCATTTGTGGGAGGAAAAATCAAACATTAAATTTGAGAAGTTCGGGAAAAAAACTTTTTTGAGTACCTCCCCAAACCTAGGCAGCCATACCCCGATTTTCAGGGTTTTTAAATTTCTTTTTTAAAAGGAGAGTGGGGGGTTGTTATTTTAAGAGTTGTAGGTTGAAGGAAAATCTCAAAAAACCCTTTTTAAAAATTAACAACATTTTAGTGTGGGCCCTTTGGGAAAAATTAGTTTGACATCAATTACTGGGGGACTTTTTTTTACCCTGGACCAGGAAGGGGTATTTTAGACGGACGGGGAAAAAATGATTTGGGGGTTTAATTGTGAAAAATCGAAGACAGGTCCCATGCATCCCAAAAAAATCGGGGGGGGGGGGGAGGGGGGGGGGAGAGAGAGAGAGGGGGTGAGAGAGAGAGGGGGGAGAGGCTTTTGACGTTTTGGGCCCAGTTTATTGTCATTGCCCAATGGGGGCCTTTTTGAAAAGGGGGGGTTACCCCGCGATTTTTTTTTTGAAAATACAAATAAATACAAGAAAAATTACATGAGGGCATTTAACAAATGAAAAAAAAAAAAAAAAAAAAAAAAGTTTCTCTATGAAGGGGATACAAATTTTAAGCTCTGACGTAAACTCAAAAACTGAACACAAAGTAAAAAAAAGGAAAAAAAACGGGGAACCCAATAAAAAAAAATTAAAAATAAAAAAAAAGAACATTGGAATGCTTTTATTAGCCCATCCAATAAAATTGTATGTAAAATTTTCAAAAAATTTTTTTTTGCTGTTGTTTTACAGGTAATTTTAAATGTTTCTTTAGGGTGTCACAAAATGTGGAGTTTACATTTTAAAATTAAATTTTTAACTTTAGTTTTTTTCAAAAATTTTAAAACAAATTGGGAAAAAGCTGTAATTGCCCGTCATTTCAGTGTTTTCACCCAATAAACTTTGAAAACCTTTTTGATCCCAATATCTCACAGGGGAAAGATAAAAAAAATTATTTTCCCTTTGGGAAAGCTTTAGATTGAGAAACCCATTTTTTCCCGTTTTTGGAAACTTTTGTTTGAAAATGAAACGGGAAAAATGCACTTAAATCATCGAATTTTGACCACACTTTCCCCCAGGGGAAACTTTTGTGGACGTTCGGGTTTTGAAACCATTTTTTGGATTGCTTTGAAACCGGTGTTCTTAGTCAAAATTTTGGCTGATTTTAGTCGGTGCCTTTTGTAGGGGACTTTCGAGTACTTTTCGCTTAAAAAAGCCCATTTAAAACAAAAAAAAAACCCCAGCTTATTTATTTTTTAATTTTCCATGTCCGAGTCCCAAATTTTGGTTTTTAAATGAACAAAGATTTCTGTTTTTCCCAATTTCAAAAAAAAACCCAATGCTCCTACCTATTCCTGAGAAAAACCAACCGTTTTCAAAACCTGTTTTTTTTTTTTTTTTTTCCAAAACCTTTTTTTGAAAAAAACTTTTTTTTTTGGGATAAACCCCCCGGGCCCCATTTGTAAAAACCATCATGTCATAAGACTGCCTACATAAACGTGCCCCGGGGAAGGTTTTCAGTTTTTCCCGAAATCCCTTAAACAGGAGGAAAAAAGGAAGAAAAGAAAGAGGGAAAAATTTAAATAGAAGAAGAAAAATGAAAGGAAACCCTTTGAAGAGATGGAGAAGGCCTTCCACCCTCAATTTCATGAAAAATGGGACAAATGCCAAACAATTAAATTTTAATAAAAAACAAAAAAACTTCAACAGTAAAATTTTTTAAAAAACAAATAAAATAAAAATATTAAAAAATTGGGTGAAATAAATCCAAAAAAATCTTAGTCGTTAAAAACCCTTGTTCTTAAAATTTTTTTATTGAGGATAATAAATTCCACCCTACCTTTCCCCTTTTCCCAGCCCCCCCTTTGGGGGGTTCTTTTGTATTAACCCTTTTGGGCGGGAAAAGGGAAACAGAGTGAAAGTTTTAAAAGATTGGGGAAAGAGTTGGGGGAAAGGGGAGGAGTGAGTGGGAGAAAAGGTAAATAATTGTAAAATGAAAAAAATGCCCCCTAAATTTTAAAAATTGAAAGGAAATTTTTTTGGGGGGGAAAAAACCTTTTGAATTTCCCGGCCGTTTAAAAACCTAAAAACAAAGGAGGGCGAGAGGAAGAAACAAAGTAGAAAGGGGAAAGGGAAAAAACCCATGAAAATAAAAAGAAAAGGGGAAAAGAGAGAGAAAAAAAAAGTTAAAAGGGGGAAATTTGGGAAAAAGGAGGAAGGAAAGGGAGATTTGGTAAAATTAAGAAAGGAACCGAGAAAAAAATTTCCCAGAAAAATGGGCAAAAGGGGAGAAGAAGGGAAAAGAAAGATTTTGGGGAGTAAAAAAAAGGGGGGAAGGTAAAAAATTAAAAAAATTTTAAATTAAAAGGGAAGGGAAAAATTTAACCACTTAAGAAAAAAAACTGACATTGGGGGAAAAACGCCACCCGCCACAACATTCTTGGCCCAAAATTCAGCCCGGGGGAACCTCAAAGGGGGCAGGGGAGGGGAAAAACGGGAAACCCAAGTATTTTTTGGAAAAAAAAACACCAAGAATGGACCGGTTTTTTTAAAATTAAAAATCGGCACCTTTTTTTCGCAAAAAGAAAACCGGGGAAATGGAGGGAAAAAGGCGAAAAAAGGGGGCATCTTTTTTTTTATTTTTTTTTCCCCCACTTTTGTTTTTTAAATTTTTCCCCAGGAAGGAAAGGGAAAGGAAAGTAAGGGAGGATAAGAGTTTTTGAAAGGGAAGGGGTGGGGGGAAATTGCCTGGTAAACAACATGCTCAAAACCAATCCATAAAACATGGTGGGGAAGAGGGAGTGAGAGAGAGGAGAGAGAGAGGAGGGAGAGAGAGAGGGGGGGGACAGGGGAGGATGAGAGATAGAGAAAGAAGGAAGGGGAGAGAGAGGGAAAGAGGAGGGGAGGAGAGGGAGAGAGAGGAGGATAAAAAAAAGAGGAGAGAGAAGGGGGGAAAAGAGAGAGGGAGGAGAGGAGAGAGAGGAGAGAGGAGAGAGAAAGAAGGAGAGAGAGGGGAAGGGAGGAGAGAGAGAGGGGAAGAGAGAGAGAGAGATTGAGAAAGAAAGAAAGAAGAAAGAAAAGAGAGAGAGAGGAGAGAGAGATGGAGAGGGGGAAGAGAAAAGAAGAGAGGAGAGGGGAAGGAGAGGAGAGAATGATTAATGCCATTGGGGGAAAAATCGAAACGAGCAGTGGGGGAAAAAAAGCGAAAACTCCACCCCCGGGCACACTTAAATTGCCAGTAGATCAAATTTTTATTCGTCGGGGGCGGGGTGACTTTGGGGGGTCACCCGGCTTACATGGCAAAGCTTTAGTTTTACTTTTTTGTTTTTTTTAAAAAAAACCGAATTCTGTACCTGTTTTTTTCTTTTTCCGAAATTGCAATGCTTTAAAAGCGTCATTCTTTCTTTCGTCTTTTTAAAAAAGAAACACTAAATGTCTGTATGTCTTTCTCTCTCAAAACATACAGACGATTTAAAAAACTGTCTTCATTTCTTTTTATAATTGTTTTTTTAAAAAAAACCCCACTGTAAATGTTTTTTTTTTTCCGGATGTAAAAGGAAGTGAACAGTCATGTGGGGATGGAGTATTTCTTTTCCAAAATTGACAGGGTGGGGGTAAAGGGACCAAATTTTTTGTTTTGAATTTGCTGTGGCAGCAGCCGTGCTTTTTTTTGAGGAGAGACTGCTTGAAGCTTTTTAAGGGTTTCAAAATTTCCCCTTCACCCCACTTTACTGGCCCTGACCAAAGGCTGTCGTTATTGATGTCAGTCACTAAGTGCCCAAGTCTGTATCAGAAAAGGCGCTCGCTTTAAAACGTTGTGTTCAGTTGCCTCCCGCCATGACCAGTCTTAGGTGATATCCGCACTTCGTTTCCAGAAGAAAAAAATCCTCTTGGGGAAAAAAAATTTAGAGTCTAGAATTATGGTGAGGATCGATAGCTCAGTGGTCGGCCCTCGCTTTCCCCCCCCAAGGTTAAGCAGCTCGAGCGTTTCCGAGGAGGGTGCCCTTTGCGCGCTTGGGTTAGTTTATTTTCCCCCCGTTCATCCAGGGAAAAAGGGACCCGCCCTTTAGGGTAGGGAAGGTTTAAAACAGCGAGGGGAGGGGAGGGGGCCGCCTCAAATTGCTGGCCCTGGAAAAGGGGGTTTTGATGCCTCTTCCCCCACGTTATGGGACACCCTTTTCCTTTAAACCCTTTGACTTTTAAAAGAGTCATGCAGCAAACTTTTTGTTCGTAATGATGTTCTTTCAATGGGAGAATGTGAGGGAACATTCTGGATGACCTCCGGTTGTTAAAATAGGAAGCGAGCAACAAAAACAACAAAACAACATCAACAATAACAAACAAGAAAAGCAGCATCAGTAGCAGCAGCAGCAACGTGCAACAACAGCAACAACTTGCCACAGCCAAAACTACAAAAACAGCAACACCCACACCGTAAATACAGCAGAGGAACAACAAAAACAACAACAACAACGACCCCCCAACCCACCCACCACCCAACCACCACCACACACACCCCCAAACACCCAAAACAACACCACCACCACCACCCACCCCACCCCACCCCCCTTTAGTAGCTCCATTGTTTTGTCGATACAAAGCTGCTTTGATCAGGTTTTTTTGCTCTAAGGCCCCCAGGTCGGAACACCTTTCCATTAAACCTGAATTCTCTTTCTTCTCTTCTCTGCTTTCCTTTTTTTTTTTTTTTTAAAAAACCCCCCTCGTTCTGTTTTTTTTTTCTTTCTTCTTGTAACCCCTAATTTTTTCTTTTGTCAACAAAGCGGCGAGCTGTTTCATCGCATTGGGGTCTCCCCCCCCCCCCCCCCCCCCCCCCCCCCCCCCCCCCCCCCCCCCCCCCCCCCCCCCCCCCCCCCCTTGCTAACTCCCCACACGCTGGCTAGGCTGTAGCACCACCGGTCTGTCGGGTTTTTTTCGGTCGGTCTGTTTTCTGTCTGTCGGTCTGTCTGTCGGTTGTTTGTTGTCTGTCTGCTGTCTGTCTGTCGGTCGGTCTGTCGGTCGGTCTGTCGGTCGGTCTGTCGGTCGGTTTGTCTGTCTGTCGGTCTGTCTGTCGGTCGGTCTGTCTGTCGGCCTGTCTTTCTGTCTGTCGGTCGGTCTGTCGGTCGGTCGGTCGGTCTGTCTGTCTGTCTGTCTGTCTGTACACGTCACGTTGGGAATCGGGTCGGCATGGTCGTCGCCATATTATTATTTACACGGTGGCAAATTTGCCGTGTTTTGTTTGTGGGTGTAAATGGGTACCTGCCCTCTTTAGGGTCAGGGAAGGTAAAGCAGCGAGGGAGAGGAGATGGGCGCCGCCCTCAATATGCTGGCCCTAGAGAAGTGAGGTCTCTGATGCCTCTCTCCCCTTCGACCTTATAGGTTACGGGACACCTTTACCTTTACTTTTATCTTTACGTTGCCACAAGACCCCTGACCCACATGGATGAAGGGGGAAAGGGGCGGTGGATGGAAAGATGGATGTTTGGATAGATATTGACAAATTCTTTTATTTCGAGGATAATGAATAAGCACCCATGTGCTATTTTTTACATCCAGTCCCCAGATGATGAATGGATCGATATTTAGAGAGATGGATATTTGTATAGTGTTGTATATATATATATATATATATATATATATGTATATATATAAATATATATATATATATATATATTATATATATATATATATTTATATATATATATATATATATATATATATATTATATATAGAGAGAGAGAGAGAGATGAGAGAGAGAGAGAAGATGAGAGATGAGAGAGAGAGAGAGAGATGTGTGTGTGTGTGTGTATATTTGTTTTGTGCAGAATTTCTTTGTATGAAATTCAGGCTGCTCTCCCCGGGGAGAGCGCGTCGCTACAAGAGCAGCGCCACCCATTTTTTTTCTTTTCCTGTCTACAAGTATATTTGTTTCGATATCAGAGTGGCTTTTTCTACAGGATTTCGCCAGGGATAACTCTCTTGTTGCCGTGGGTGTTTTTACATGCGTTAAATGCGTAAATGGGTAGACCGTTAGAAGTATCTTTAGTTGAGAGTAGATGGTGGGATCTGTCAGTCACTCAACTGACCCTTAATCGATGGATGAAGTAATCGATATAAGGGATCACGGACTGCTTACAGGTGAGAGTGGGATGCACGACAGTCGATGAGCAGACCCACTAGACCCTAAGTGATGGTCTGCGTGCTAGTCTTTTGGATGAGATGATAAACTGAGGTCCTCTAAGCAACACATATTCTAAGCACATAATAGAACCTA
This sequence comes from Rapana venosa, assembly GCA_028751875.1. NCBI lineage: Eukaryota > Metazoa > Mollusca > Gastropoda > Neogastropoda > Muricidae > Rapana > Rapana venosa. The sequence continues at coordinate 57,178,365 of CM054149.1, read as the reverse complement.
CGGCAACAAGAGAATGATCCCAGCTAGGCGCAATTTCTGTGAAAAACAAACCAACCAAAAGAAAAAACAGAAAAGACAAGGAAAAGAAAGCAAGGAAATAAACCCCCGCCCTCACATAGGGAAGCAGAACACCTTGCCCACACCTTACAACCCGCTCCGCTTTTCGAAAGAGTAGGTCATTGTGTGCCGTTGGGGACGGATGACAAAATGTACAAAACCGCCTGCACACGGGGAGTAGATACAAAAAGACAAGTGCTAATTCCATTATCCCCGAAATGAAAGAATAAATAAAATAATGAATGAGTGAATGGATGACTGGGTTTAATGACTGTCTGTGTCTGTCCTTTGGATGAGACTATAAACCGTGGCCCCGTGTGCGAAAGCATGCAGAACATCTTGCGCACACGTTAAAAACCCGTTCCGCTTTTCGGAAGAGTAGGCCATTGTGTGTCAGTAGGAGCGGATGACAAAGTAAAAAAAACCCAGCATGCACACAGGCGTCATGTTTGGACTCCATTCTGGAGGTCGGAACGCGGGAGGGAAAATTATAGCACACGCATGGGTCTCATTATTGGTCAGCCTCGGGGCTCTTGTGGAGGAACGAAAAAAACCAGCGACACCTAGTATAGGGCCTGTCTGGTGATCTTCAGAGCTGTAGACAGCATCGTTCTGGCAACCCCTGTGACGGCACTGGAACCATGTGTATCGGCGATTGCCTTTCCAATGGACCATTCCAGCGACGTGGAGAGCGGGAGGGGGGGGGGGGGGGAGGTGTCTGCAGCATGCTTAACAGCTTGCCCTCCATACTGACTTACCCAGGCTTTGCGCTCTGGAGTATAAACAGCTAGAGCGCAACTCCATAGTCTTACGAGACTGACGGATACCTGCTACAACTGCCCTCTGTGTGTGTGTGTGTGTGTGTGTGTGTGTGTGTATGTGTGTGTGTGCAGGTGATAGTGGGGGTGCACGACAGTCGCAGCATCTACCTGCTGAAGAAACGAGTGCCGTGTGGGACAGCACGGAGAAGCGCTGCTGAACGTCAAGCAGTATGCCGATGTGGTCAGTGCCGCTTTGCCTTGCCTTGCCTGGCTGCGTTGTGCTGTGTTGGGTTGTGTTGTGCTGTGTTGTGCTGTGTTGTGTTGGGTTGTGCTGTGTTGGGTTGTGTTGGGTTGGGTTGTGTTGGGTTGTGTTGGGTTGGGTTGTGTTGGGTTTGGTTGTGTTGGGTTGTGCTGTGCTGTGTTGTGTTGGGTTGTGCTGTGTTGGGTTGTGTTGTGCTGTGTTGTGTTGGGTTGTGTTGTGTTGTGCTGTGTTGGGTTGTGCTGTGTTGGGTTGTGTTGTGTTGGGTTGTGTTGTGCTGTGTTGGGTTGGGCTGTGTTGGGTTGTGTTGGGCTGTGTTGTGTTGGGTTGTGCTGTGTTGGGTTGTGTTGGGTTGGGTTGTGCTGTGCTGTGCTGTGCTGTGTTGTGCTGTGTTGTGCTGTGCTGTGTTGGGGAGGGGGAAATGTGCATACCTCTTCCCCAGTGGGGATGCCAGGGGCCTGTCAGTATGAACAGCATCCCCACTTTCTGGAAATTCTGTACTAGGAATTCCCTGGTTTCTCTCCCACTCTTTCTTTCTGTCTTGTTCCTTTTCTTCCTGCCATCTCCGTATTGTCTGCTTTCTGCCTTCTTGGTCCATTCTCCTGCCTTTTTTTAAAAACCAGAGAGACTTGAAATATAACAATTATCTCCCATGCCGAAGTCGGATGGGCTTGGCCTGACTTGTCAGGCGCTTAACGGTAGTGCAACGCGAGTTATTTATTTGTTTTTTAATCTATTTTTTCATTTCGAGGATAGCGAAATAAACACTCATGTACTTTTTTTTAACATCCAGTCCCCGTGTGCATGCTGTTTTGTAAATTTTGTCATCCTTTCCCACCAGACCACAATTGGCCTACTCTTCCTAACAGGTTTTAACGTGTGCGCAAGGTGTTCTGCGTGCGTTCGCACACGGGGCCTCAGTTTATAATCTCATTCGAAGGACTTTGGGGGAGAGTGGAGTCGGCACTGACGTTAACTCCAGGGAGGGAAAAAAATCCCTTGAACGGGGTTTCGAACCCGAGCTGTCAGATCTCGCACGCAATACGCAACCGATCTAACCACCAGACTATCCCGTCTCCTGTGATTAAGCTGGGAAACGCCTAACACTAGCAACGGGGACGGGATAGCCTAGTGCTCAGAACATTGCGCTCGCAATCTGACGACCCAGGTTCGAATCCCGTTTAAGGGGATTTTTTTGTCCTCTGGAGTTGACATCAGTGCAGACTTCACTCTCCCCAAAAGTCCTTCGGATGAGACTATAAACCGAGGCCCCGTATGCAAACACACACAGAACATCTTGCGCACACGTTAAATCCTGTTCCGCTGTTCGAAAGAGTAGGCCATTGTGTTGCCGGTGGGATCAGATGACAAAATTGACAAACCGCATACACACGGGGACAAGATGTAAAAAACACACCAGTGCTTATTTCATTAGCCTCGATACAAAAGAAGAAATGAATGAATGAATAAATAGATAAATGAATGAATGAATAAATAGATGAATGAATGAATGAATGAATGAATAAATAGATGAATGAATGAATGAATAAATAAATAAATAACTAGAAAAAACCCAACCGACAGCGCTGCTGGTTGCAGGTGTTCTGTATCGCGGGCACGGACCCTACCAACTTCCTGGCCTGCATGTTTTCCGCTGGGCGGCGTCAGCAGGACTCCTGTCTGTACGTGCGGGGTGACGACATGCCGGATTTTCCGGCCCGCGAGCTGTGCGAGCGCCTGATGCCGGTCACCTTCCTGCCCTACACCCCCGGGGTGTCCTCCTCCAAGCTGCGGAAGGAGATCTACAACTGCAACCAGAGCGACCCTCGCCTGGACCTGGATGCCAACTTCTTCTACTGATGACCAGCAGGATGTTGGCAGTGGGGAGGAGGAGGAGGAGGAGCAGGAGGAGGAGCAGGAGTTTTGACTGCAGGGGGGGTGGGGGAGGGGGGGGGGGGGGATCGGTGGTCTAGAGGTAACGCGCTGTCTAGAAAGCGAAAAGTCCGGGTCTGAAGTGTGCGGCGGTTCGTACCCCGTTTGGACCGGAAACTTTTCCCTCCATTAGACCATGAGTGGTGGTCTGGGCGCTAGTCTTTCGGATTAGACGATAAACCGAGGTCCCGTGTGTTCACGTAATTATTTAGCGACGAAAAAAA
>CM054149.1:57148444-57174632 GCA_028751875.1 Rapana venosa | reverse complement strand
TTTTAAACCCTTTAAAACGCTTTTCGAGGTACGCCATTGTGTGCTGGTGGGAACAGATGACAGAATTTACAAAACTGCATACACACGGACTAGATTTTTTAAAAAGGCACATGAATGATTTTTCCCTTTATCCTCGAAAAAAAAAATTTAAAAATTTTTTAATGAATAAATAACACACACACACCACACACACACACACACACACACACACACACACACACACCCCACAACCCCAAACCCCTTTTTTGCCTACCATGAAGTGGCTGCATATCAAGTTGATCTTTGGAGTGTGTATAATACAGGTATGGAATTTAGGCACTGGCAGGTCTGCACTTGACATTGACCTGGGACTGGAAGATGGTGGGGAAAAAAAAGAATCCCCACTCTTAATCCAGCAGATGCCGCCGAGATTCAAACCCACGACTTCATGGATCCATAGAACTGAAGTTGAACAGTCTTAACCACTCCGCAGTAGCGTCCGTTTTTCTGTCTGTCTGTTTGTCGGCCTGCGTGTTTGTCCAAATATAGATAACGCATAGCTCTCTCCTCTCTCTCTCTCCTCTCATCCTTCTCTCTCCTCTCTCTCTCTCATCTCTCTCTCTCTCTCTCTCTCTCTCTCTCTCTCAAATTTAAATAATTGGAATTTTTTTTGCGTTGTTTTAGTTGGTTGCTTTTTGTGTCGTTGTTGTGTTGGGGTTTTGTTTGTGGTGTGTGTGTGTGGTGTGTGTGTTGTGTTGTGTGTGTGTGTGTGTGTGTGGTGGTGGTGGGGGTGGTGGTGGTGGTGGTCCCTAATCAGGCAAGAGCCGGATGAAAAAAAAGTATAGAATACTTACTCTTGTTACCGTTAAAAATAAAGGTCATTTTTTGTTTTTTCTCTCTCTCTCTCCTCTCTCTCTCTCCTTTTTCTCTCTCTCTCTCACCTCTCCTCCCCCTTCTCTCTCTCTCTCTCCCCCACTCTTTTCCTGTCTCTGCGTGTCTTTTTTAACAATCCCTATCTTTTGACACTATGAGTATTAAAAAAAAACTGACTGAAAGGATTAAACTAAATAGATATATATATATGATCTGTAAGAAAAGGGTTTGTGTGTAAAAATGTAAGAAAATAAACACCTGCATTATATTACACAGAATCAAAAATTGTTGAACTATACACTCAACATATATACATTTCTTGCTTACTAAAAGCAAGTATATTTCTCACCCCCCCCCCCCCCTTTACTCACACACTTCCCATCGTTTTATGTAACGGAGTACATGCTTAATGTCATGAGGACTATTTCCAACAACACTCGTCGCACAACCTTAAAAGCGGCAAAGCTAAAGGTGTCTCATAACCTATGTGGTCATAGGGGAGCGAGGCGTCAGAGACCTCAACTTCTCCAGGGGCCAGCATATTGTGGGCGGGGCCCATCTCCTCTCCCTCGCTGCTTTACCTTCCCTGCCCCTAAAGAAGGCAGGTACCCATTTACAGCTGGGTGAAATGGGGAATTACTGAAGCCAAGGCGCACAAACGGTCACCCACCATTGGTAACCACGCTAGGTGCGCTATAACTAGAAAGCTTTGGGAAGCAGGCCTTGACCACGGTACCCGCTCCTTATGTACAACCTAACAAAACCTCTAATCCAAAGCTTCGACTTGTTCTCCGCATTCCTTTTTTTTTCACAACCAACATCGATTTCATGACGATTTTATTCTTACAGATACGTGTTTGAGTATTTTAAACGTTTTCGCAACCCACTAAGCACTGAACGACTGGTTCTTTAACGTGCATATTTTGATGTGGGCGAAATTGCACAGCGGTTAGAGCAGAGCGCTCGAGATCGGACAGTGAATACACACTGGAAGAGAATGTCGTGTGTACGGCTGATTTTCCAAAACCTCGCCACCACGGCAGCCATACTCCGACTTCAGAGAACAATAACAGCTTGATGATTTTGATGATGTTGTAATCTATAAATACATATACGAGAAAATAACAGTTTGATTGGATTTGAAGCCTTATGTAATCTATAATATCATATACGAGAAATAAACAGTTGATAGGAATTTTGAAGCCATATGTAAATCTATAATACATATACGAGAAATAAACAGTGTGATTGGATTTTAAAGCTGTTTTAGTAACGAGAAATACCAGTTTGAATGATTTTGAAGCCTTATTAATCTAAAATACATAAAACGAGAAATAACAGCTGATTGGATTTTGAAGTCCTGTTGTAATCTAACTTTAATAAATATACGAAAATAAACAGTTGATTGGATTTTAAAAGCCTGTTTAGAGACGAGGAAATAACAGTTGAATGGATTCAAAAGCCTTTTTTTAATCTATAAACGAGAACAATAACATTGATTAGATTAAATCTCTGTTTTAATCTGTATACAGTTGCAGCATTTTGATACCAACATTGAACAAGGAGTGACACCTATATCAAGACATCATTCGCATATTAAATATATCCATGATGGAGGATAAATCTAATCAAAGACAAAAATAAAATATATAATCTATTCCCGAAATGGGCCTCAGTGGGTCGGCGCGTCCATAAACATCATGACTGGGTTAAATTGAAACGTCATCAAGCTGGGGGAAAAAGAGACGACAGTCCTACTTTTGTAACTGCTTCGTCACAGTGATTATAGATTTAATATCCAGGCTTTGGGAGTGAGATTCAATTATTTGCTTTTAAATTCTTTCCCCTTGCCACCAAAGTCTGGTCGCTTTATTTTTTTTTTGAAGGAAGGACAATGCTCAACGTCTGACTTAGGGGAATGGACTCAGCTGGCATCTGATGGTTCTATATTTTATTCTTTTCTTTTATTAGTTTACATCGAGAATAATGGAATAGCCACTTATGTGCTTTTTTACATCCAGTCCTCGTGTGTAGGCAGTTTTGTCAATTTTATTATCTGTTCCCACACAATGGCCTACTCTTTCGAAAAGCGGAACGGGTTTTAACGTATGCGCAAGATGTTCTGCATGCGTTTGCACACGGCACTTCGGTTAATAGTCTCATCCGAAGGACTTTTGGGAGGAGTGGAGTCGGCAATGATGTTAACTTCAGAGGGAAAATCCTCTTGAACGAGATTCGAACCCGGGTCAGCAGACCACGAGCGCATCACTCTAACCACCAGGTTATCCCCGTACACCCTCCTTAATGAAGAGAGAGAGAGAGAGAGAGAGAGAGAGAGAGAGAGATAGAGTGCAGAGAGAGAGAGAAGGAGAGTGTAGAGTAAGACCGCACCCACACACACACAACACAACACAACACACACACAACACACACACACAACACACACAACACACACACAACACACGACAACACACACAACATACCTCACCCACACAACACACACACACACACATACACACACAACATACCTCACACCACACACAACACTAACCACACACACACACAACACACACACACAACAACACACACACACACACACAACAATCACACACACACACAACATAACCTCACCCACACACAAAAGAAACACACACAGAGAAGACGGCAATCAAACCACACAGCCAAGCACACACACAGACCACCAGAAAGACAAATGTCACATAATGCACACACACAAAAAAACAACCCCCAAACAAACAAAAAACAATGCCTGCAGCAAAAGTAAACGATCCAAAGAATTATAATCAATTTATAGACACACTGATAATAAAAGACTTGACGTAACAATTGTGAAAAATACCTCTGCAAACTGTTCATATATAACAATTGTCATATACAATAGCATAGATTCCAACAACTAGTTCAATACAATTAGCACTGATTGAAAAAAGACACAAACAAAAAAAGAACGTATACTTCAAAGTACTTTTAGCAATGAAAAAAAAACTACTTTTATTAGAAACAGTCCCATTAAAAAACACAATGAAGAAAATTATTGAGACTGGAATATTCTTTTCTTTGGTCTTTTCTGTTGGGTTGTATCTAATGTCTGTTGTTGTTGTTAGTTGTTGTTGTTGTTGTTGTTGTTATTTTGATGAGTGTATCCACGCTTGGGGATACTGGATAGCCTGGTGGTTTAGAGTATAGCGCATTGCGCTTGTGATCTGCTGACCTGGTTCGAAAATCTCGTTCAAGGGGATATTTCTCTCATGGAGTTTAACATCAAAAGTGCCTACTCCACCTCCCTAAAAATCCCTTCGGACGAGACTATAAAAAACCGAGGGTCCTGGTGTGCCAACGCACGCAGAAGCATGCTTGCCACAACATAACGTTAAAAACCCTTTACGCTTTTCGGAAGAGTACGCCATTGTGTGCTGGTGGAAAAAAAAACAGATGACAGAATTTACAAAACTGCATAACACACTGGGACTAGATTTTTTTAAAAAAGGCCACATAATGCTTATTTTCATTATCCTCAAATAAAAGAATTTAAAAAATTTGTAATGAATAAAATCACACATACACACACACACACACAAAACACACACACACACAACACACACACACACACACAACAATTACAAGGATTCACACACACACCCACACACACACCACACACCAACACCGGTGCTTTTTATGCCTACCATGAAGGTGGCTGCATATCAAGTTGATCTTTGGAGTGTGTATAATACAGGTATGGAATTAACGCACTGGCAGGTCTGCACTTGACATTGACCTGGGACTGGAAGATGGTGGGGAAAAAAAAGAATCCCCACTCTTAATCCAGCAGACGCCGCCCAGATTCAAACCCACGACTTCATTGACACATGGGACAGAAGTCGAACGGTCTTAACCACTCGGCATAGCGTCCCGTTTTTCTGTCTTCAGTTTTTCGGCCTCGTGTTTGTCCCCAAATACAAGATAAACGCAATAGCTCTCTTCTCTCTCATCTCTCACTCCTCTCTCATCTCATTTCCGCATCTCTCTCCTCCAATCATCCTCTCCTCGTCTCTCTCTCTCGTTCTCTCTCTCTCTCTCTCTCTCTCTCAATAATAATAATAATATATGGTGAATGTTATAGTAGCGCTGAATCAGTAAAAAACAACAAATCAAACAGTAGAACTTTTTTTGTCGTTGTTGTAGTTGGGTTTTTGCCCTTGTGTGTGTGTGTGTGTGTGTGTGTGTGTGTGTTTGTGTGTGTGTGTGTGGTGGTGGTGTGGTGGTGTTGGTGTGGTCCCTAATCAGGCAAGAGCCGATGAAAAAAAAGTATATGAATACTTACTCTTGTTTACCGTTAGAAAATAAAGGTCATTTATTCCTCTCTGCTCTCCTCCTCTCTCCTCTCTCATCTCTCCCTCAGCTCCATCTCTCAGTCGCTCTCTCCTCCTCTTCTCGACTCTCTTTCTCTCTCTCTCTCATCTCACACAACCTCACACCTACACTCACTACTCTCACTACACTCACTCACTCTCACTCTGGCCTCTGCTAGTCTTATAAACAATCCCTAACTTATGGACACTATGATTATTACAAAAAAACTAGACTGAAAGGATTAAACTAAAATAGATATATATAAATGATCTGTAAGAAAAGGTTTGTGTGTAAAATGTAAAAAATAAACACCTGCATTATATTACAACAGATCAAAATTGCTGGGGACAATAACACTCAACATATATACATATCGCTTACTAAAAGCAAGTAAATTATCTCTCTCACCCCCCCCACCCCCCCCCCCCCCTTTACTACTCACAAACACTCCCATCGTTTTATGTAACCGGAGTACAGCTTATGTCATGGAGACAATTTCCAACAACACTCGACTGTCGCACAACCTTAAAAAAGCGGCAAAGCTAAAGGTGTCCTCATAACTATTATGTGGTCGATAGGGGAGCGAGGCGTCAAGACCCTCGGAACTTCTCAGGGGCCGGCATATTTGGGCGGGGCCCATCTTCCTCTCTCCCTCGCTGCTTTACCTTCCCTGGCCCTAAAGAAGGCAGGTACCCATTTACAGCTGGGTGAAATGGGGGAATGCACTGAAGCCAAGGCGCACAAACGGTCACCCATCCAGTTGGTAACCACGCTAGGTGCTGCTTAACCTTAGTAGCTTAGGGAAAGCGAGTGCTCTGACCACTGAGCTATCCCGCTCCCTTAGTACAACCTCAACAAAACCTCTAATCCAAAGCTTCGACTTTTCTCCCGCATTTCCTTTTTTTTTTTCACAACCAACATCATTTGCAAGACGATTTTATTCTTACAGATACGTTGTTTATGAGTAATTTAAAAAAACGTTTTCGCAACCCCCCTAAGCACCTGAACGACTGTTCTTTAACGTGCATATTATGATGTGGGCGAAATTGCACAGCGGATAGAGCAGAGCGCTCGAGATCCGGACAGTGTCATAACACACAGAAAAGAGAATGTCGTGTGTACGTCTAGATTTTCCAAAACCTCGCCACCACGGCAGCCATACTCCGACTTCAGAGAACAATATTGTATACTGCTGAGTGTCATTCTTTCAGCTCGGCCAAGTGGAAGATTTTCAAACACTTCAGTAACTGGTCAGTCACAAAAAGTAACAACAAACAACAAAAATCGTAACAAATGAGAAAAAGTTTTCCAGATAATAAAAGCATAGAAAAGGAAATGTTGATAGATGAGCTGCCAGAGGGCCACTCAGTGCCCATCCCCAGCCACCATTATCTCCCCTCTTAGCTGCCAATACAACGCAACAACAGCGTGGATAACCGCGTCAGAGGCTGCAGTGGAACAAACGACAATACAAAAAAAGCGTTGTCATTCTTGCTTGGAAAAACACAGGTGAGAGTGAAAAGAGAGTGAGCTGATTTTTGTTGTAAAGCAAAGAGAAAGAAATCAAAGAATAAAACAGAACAAGGAAAGTGAAAGATAAGAGAAGAGAAGAATGGAATCGGAGACCAGGAGAATGGTATATAAAAACAAGAAGAGTAGAGAGAGAGAGAGAGAGGAAGAGAGAGAGAGAGAGGAGGAGAGAGAGAGAGAGTGAGAGAGAGAGAGAGAGAAGTGGAGAGAGAGAGAGTGAGAGAAGAGAGAGAGAGAGAGAGTGGATGAGAATGAGAGACAGAAGAGACAGAGACAGAGACAGATACAGAGACAGAAATACCGACTGTATGGACCTTGAGACTAGAAAAGCTACAAACTGAAATGAGTTAACCGTTACTATTCCCAACAGGCCATTTGAAAAGAACTAAATGGTTTGTAGCAAAACACCAACAACTCCATCTTGACAAAGAAGTTGTACGTTACAACCAAGTCAGGTTTATTTAAAACCAATCCAGCTTACCTGCAGTAGCCCATCTTATAAACCCAAGTGCTTCTCATAATTTATACTCCCGGGGCAAAAAAAAGATTAAACCCATCTCAGTCCTTTACCAAAGATTTCCGATAGCGGTAGCAGACCAGAGAGCAAGCTGTGTAACCCAGTAAAAGGTATTTGCCCAAATAGGAACGGATATCACACTGTCTTTGTAGATTTACATAAATCACTCACAACCCTTTCCCGCTTCTCTTTCGACCTGTAAACCCTTTCTGGAATCAAATTACATTCTGGCGAACAACTCTATTTTTACTTCATGCCATTTAAGTCACGGCAGATTTTCTCTGCGTGAAATTCGGGCTCTTGCTCTTCCCTGGGAGAGTCGCGTCGCCACAAGAGCATCGCCACCCCCCAATTTTTTTTTTTCTTTTTTTGTAAAAGCAACGTACTTAGTTTCCCTATCAAAGTGTATTTTTTTCTACAGAATTTTGCCAGGGACAACTATCTAGTTTGCCGTAGGTTCTTTTTACCTGCGCTAGAAGAACTAGGGTGTATGACAAAGGACATCGATATCGTATTCAATTCGAAAGACCTAGCACCGCAGATCACCACCTCCTGGTGTAATGGATGGGGGGGAAGGGGGAAGGTGAAGTTATCAAGAGGAAAGAAACCCACATCTAGCCAGCAGTTGTAGTGCCTATCTGAAAACCTCCTTACGTGAATCAAACACTCACCTTTCCACTTTTATTCCCCCCATTCTAAAAAAAACATCCCCGCGAGGTTTTCAAACGATGGTTACGATGAATGTTTAAGTCTCCATTTCTTAATATAATTAACGTAAACCTTTCGCTTCTCCTCTTTTTCCATCTTAAAAAACATCAGCTCATTGATCTCCCAATAAATGTCCTCAACACCCCACTCATTCCCTCGTATCTTGAATGTAGACTGGTTAAGGCCACCGCTGCAACTGAAGATATATAGCAAAAACCAGCTTCCTCCACCTCCTCGCGCGGTTTTAATCTTCCGTAAAAATATTGCACCTAGCCGTCCCCGAATCTGACAAAGCAAAATATCTCCATACAATCCCTCCATTTACACCTACCCCCCCCCCCTCACCATACACTCCCTCTTTGTCTTTACATCCCCCTTCCTATCCCCCCCCCACCCCCACCCGCACATCCCCCAACACCCCCCCTCCCCAAACCCTACCCAAGCCAACCTTATGGAGTTAACATAAGTGCCGGCTCCACTCTCCCCAAAAGTCTTTCGGATGAGACTATAAACCGAGGTCCCGTGTGCGAACGTACGCAGAACATCTTGCGCGCACGTTAAAACCCGTTCCGCTTTACGGAAGAGTAAACGTTTGTGTGCCGGTGGGAACGGATGACCAAAATTTACAAAACTGCATACATGCGAGGACTGGATGGGGGAAAAAAAAGCACATGAGTGCTTATTTCATTACCCTCGATATAAAAGAATAAAATTTTAAAAGAAAAGAGGGCAGCTCTAAATTACTAAAAACTAATAATAAAATAATACAGTAAGGAATTTATAAAGCGCAGAAATCTTGTACAGCAACAAATCAGAAGCGCTCAAAAATACATTTCATACCACTATTAAGTCACGAGCAGAAGAATTTCTCGTGAAATTCGGGCTGCTCTCCCCGGGGAGAGCGGGAGAGCGCGTCGACCACAAAGCGCTGCGCCACCCTTTTTTTTTTTTTTTTTTCATGTCTGCAACGTGAATTAGTTTCCCTATCAGAGTGGCTTTTTTTCTAAGAATTTTGCCGGGGACAATCTCTCTTGTTGCCGTGGGTTTTTTTACGAGCGCGAATAATTACGTAACACACGAGACCCTCTGTTTTAACGTCTAATCCGAAAGACTAGCGCCAGACCCACCACTCATAGGTCAAATGGATGGGGGAAAAGTTTCCGGTCCAAACGGTGTACATAAACCGCGCACACTTCAGACCCGGACTTTTTTTTCGCTTTCTATACAGCGCGTTACCTACTAGACCACCAGCATCCCCCCCCCCCCCCCCCCCCACCCCCGCTCCCCCCACCCCACCTCCCCCCTGCAGTCAAAAAACTCCTAATTCCTCCTTCCCTCCTCCTCCTCCCCACTAGCCAACATCTGCTTGTCATCAGTAGAAGAAGTAGGCATCCAGTTCAGACGAGGACGCTCTGGTTGCAGTTGGTAGATCTCTCTCCTTCCGCAGCTTGAGTAGGACACCCCGGGGTGTATGGCAGGAAGGTGACCGGCAGCAGGCGCTCGCACACAGCTCGCGGGCCGAAAATCCGGCATGTCCGTCACCCCCCGCAACGTACAACAGGAGTCCGCTGCCGCCGCCCAGCGGAACAAAATGCAGGCCAGGAAGTTGTAGGGTCCGTGCCCGCGATACAGAACACCTGCAAACCGAGTACAGCGCTGTCGGTTGGGTTTTTTTCTAGTTATTGATTTTATTTTATTCATTCATTCATTCATCTATTTTTATTCATGCATTCATTCATTCATTCATCTATTAATCATTCATTCAGTTAACTATTTATTCTATCATTCATTTCTTCTTTTGTATCGAGGCTAATGAAATAAGCACTGGTTGTGGTTTTTACATCTTGTCCCCGTGTGTAAGCGGTTTGGCATTTTGTCATCAGATCGCCACCGGCAACACAATGGCCTACTCTTTCCAACAGCGGAACAGGATTTTAACGTGGTGCGCAAATATGTTCTCTGAGTGTCAGTTTGCATAACGGAGGCCATCGGGTTTATAGAGTCTCATCCGAAGGACTTTTGGGTAAGTGAAGTCTCACTGATGTCCAACTCCAGAGGACCAAAAAAAATCCCCTTAAACGGATTCAACCTGGGACGTCAGATTTGCGAGCGCAATGTTTCTGAGCACTAGCTACCCGTCCCCGTTGCTAGGTAGAGTTTTCCCAGCTAAACACAGGAGACGGGATAGACCTGGTGTTAGAACGGTTGCGTATTTCGTGCGAGATCTGACAGCTCGGGTGCAAACCCCGTCAAGGGATTCTTTTCCCTCCCTTAGTTAACGTCAGTGCGACACCACTCTCCCCCAAATACTCTTCGAATGAGATTATAAACTGAGGGCCACGTGAGCGAACGCACGCAGAAAACCTTGCGCACACGTTAAACACCTGTATAGGAAGAGTAGCCAATTGTGGTCTGGTTGGAAAGGCTGACAAAAATTACAAAACAGCAATGCACACGGGTACTGATGTTAAAAAAAAATACATGAGTGTTTATTCGCTATCCTCGAAATGAAAATTGAGATTAAAAAACAAATAAATAACCTACGCGTTGCACTACCCGTTAAGCGCCTTACATCAGGCCAAGCCCATCCGAATCCGTGAGAGAAATCCGAGCCGAATCGAATCCGAAGATCCGCATATCCGAAACAACTCCGTAGTAGATTCCAGAATCCGATGTCGAAACCGCCGACCTGCCTTCCGAGAAAATCCGGAAACCTCCAAGAGGCCGACGATCCGACGAAAAAAAATACCGAGATTCCGAAGGAAATGCCGTTTACCGATCGCCGAATGATACCGACCGGCGTCCTGACGGACCAAAACCGACGTACCGGCCGACCGAACCGAACAAAATAATAATCGTCAAGGGAGTATAATTGTTAATATTTCAAGTCTCTCTGGTTTTTACAAAAAAGGGCAGAAGAAAGTATCCAAGAAGGCAGGGAAAGCAGACAAATACTTTAGTATGGCAGGAAGAAAAGGACCAAAGAACACAAAGCAAAGAGTGGGAGAAAACCCTGGAATTTCCTAGTCCAGAATTTCCAGAAATGGGAAGCTGTTTCATACGACAGGCCCCATGGCATCCCACTGGGGAAGATTATGCACATTTCCCCCTCCCCCAAACACAGCAACATCACAACACAGCAAGCAAAACACAGCACAGCCCAGCACAGCACAACCCAACCCAACAAACCCAACACAGCACAACCCAAAACACAACACAGCCCAACACAACCCAACACTGCCCCAACCCAACACAGCACAACACAACCCAACACAACACACAAAATCCAACACAGCACAACCCAACACAGCACAACACAAAACACAACCCAACACAACACAGCACATACACGAAACCCAACACAGCACACACCCAACACAACACAGCAACAGCACAACCCACCACAACCAAACCCAACACAACCCAACCCAACCAACCCAACACAGCACCACCGCCAACACAACCCAACAACAGCTAAAACCCAACACAACAGCAGCACAACAGAGCACAACACCACCCACACATCACAACGCAGCCCAGGCAAGGCAAGGCACCTCGCGTGCACTTGACCACATCGTCATACTGCTTGACGTTCAGCATGCGCTTTCTCCCGTGTCTGTCCCCACCGGCACACGTTCTTCACAGGTAGATGCTGCGACTGGTCTGCACCCCCACTAACACCTGCACACACACACATACACACACACACACACACACACACACACAACAGAGGGCAGTTTGTAGCAGGTATCCCTTCAGTCCCTCGTAAAGACTAATGGAGTTGCCTCTAGCTGTTTAATACCCAGACGCAAAGCCTGGGTAAGTCAGTATGGAGGGCAAGCTTTAGTCATGCTTGCAAGACTAAACCCACTCCCCCCCCCCCCCCCCCCCCCCCCCCCCCACCCTCCCGCACGCCCACGTCGCTGGAATGGTTCCATTGGAAAGGCAACGCCGATACACATGGTTCCAGTGCCGGTCACAGGGGTTGCCAGAACGAATGCTGTCTACATCTCAGAAATCACCAGACAGGCCTCTATACTAGGTGTCGCAAGGTTTGTTTTTCGTCCTCATCAAGAGCCCCCGAAGCTGACCAATAATGATACCCAATGCGTGTGCTATAATTTTCCCGACCCGCGTTCGACCTCCAGAATGGAGTCCAGAACATGACGCCTGTGTGCATGCGGTTTTTTTACCTTTGTCATCCGCTCCTAACTGACAACACAATGTCCTACTCCTTTTGTCCGAAAAAGCTTGAACGGGTTTTTTAACGTGTGCGCAAGATGTTTCTTCATGCTTTCTGCACACGGGCCACGTTTTATAGTCTCATCCAAAGGACAGGACCCAAAAACAAACACAGACAGTCATTAAACCCAGTCATCCAATCACTCATTCACATACATTTACATTATCTTTCATTTCGGGATAATGGAATTAGCACTTGTCTTTTTGTATCTACTTCCCCGTGTGCATGCGTTTTGTACATTTTGTCCATCCGACCCCAAGCGGCAACACAATTACCTCCTTCTTTCGAAAGCTGAGCGTGATGTAAGGTTGTGGCAAGGGTTCTGCTTCCCTATGAGTGGCGGGGTTTAATTCCTTGCTTTCTTTTCCTTGTCTTTTCTGTTTTTTTCTTTTGGTTGGTTTGTTATTTCCACAGAAATTGCGCCTAGCTGGTATCATTCCTCTTTAGGTTGCCCCGTAGGTTCTATTATGTGCATAGAATCATGTGTTGCTTAGGAGGACCACATTGTAATCATCTCATCCAAGAAAGAAAAGACTAGCACGCATGACCATCACCTTTAGGGTCTAGTGGGTCTGCTCAATCGACTGTCTTGTGCATCACCACTCTCACCTGTAAAAGCAGCCGTGAACCACTTAAATCGAATTACTCATCCATCGATTAAGGTCAGTTGAGTGACTGACAGATCCCACCAACAACTCCTCTACTAAGATACTTCTAAACGACTACCCCATATAATACAGCATTTAAACGCAGTAAAAACACCCACGCAACAAGAGAGTTTTATCCCTGGCGAAATCCTGAGACAAAAGCCACTCTGATATCGAAACACAAATATCTTGTAGACTTGAAAAGAAAAAAAATGGGTGCGCTGCTCTTTAGTGCGACGCGCTCTCCCCCGTGAGAGCCACCTGAATTTCATACAAGAAAATTCTGCACAAAACAAATATACCACACACAACAGCACAACCCACTCTCTCGACTCTCTCGGCTCTCTCCATCTCGTCGTATCGTCTCCACGTCTCTCTCTCTTCCTCATCTCTCTCCTCTCTCTCTCTCTCTATATAAATAATATATATATATATAAATATCTAAATATATAATAAATATATATATAGTATATATTTATATATATACATATATATATATATATATATATATCTTTAAATATACAAACACTATACAAATAACCATCCTCTCAAAATATCGATCCATTCATCCATCTTGGGGACTGGATGTAAAAAATAGCACAAAGGTAGCAACAATCAAATAACCTCGAAATACAAAGAAAAAGTCCACAATCTATCCAAACATCTGCAACTTTCCCATCCACCGCCCCAGATCCCCCCCTTCCATCCCATGTTGTGTCCGGGGAGTCCTTGTTGCAACCGACAAGAATAATAGTAAAGTTAAAGGTGCCCGTAACCAATAAGACTGAAGGGGAGAGAGGCATCATAGACCTCACTCTCAAGGCCAGCATATTGAAGGGCGGCGCCCATCTCCTCTCCCTCGCTGCTTTACCTTCCCTGACACACTAAAGAGAGGCAGGTACCCCATTTTACACCCACAGAACAAAACACGGCAAATTGCCACCGTGTTAAATAATAATATGGCGACGACCATGCGACCCCGAATCCCAACTGAACGTGTACAGACAGACAGACATACAGACAGAACCGACCGACCCACCGACAGAACCGACCCGACAGACAGAAAGACCGGCGACAGACAGACCGACCGACAGACAGACCGACAGACAGACAAACCGACCGACAGACCGACCGACAGACCGACCGACAGACCGACCGACAGACAGACAGCAGACAGACAGACAAACAGACCGACAGACAGACCGACAGACAGACAGACAGACCGACCGACAGACAGACCGACAGACCGGTGGTGCTACAGCCTAGACAGCGTGTGAGGATTAGCAAGGAGGGTGGGGGGGGGGGGGGTTGGGGGGGGGGCAGACCAATGCTGAAGAACATCTGCCGCCGTCTTTTGTTGACAAAAGAAAAAAATATAGGAGTTAGCAAGAAGAAGAGAAAAAAAAAACTAGAACGAGGTGGTATTTTAAGTAAAAAGAAAAAGAAAGTAAAGCAGAGAGAGAAGAGAATTATAAGTTTCAGTGTTTAATGGAAAGGTGTGTTCCATGCCTGTGGGGCTTGAGAGCAAAAGACAAACAAAGAACAAAGCAGCTTTGTATCGACCAACACCTAATGTGGGTAGCAACTAAGAATATGGGGTGGTGGTGGTGGTTTGGGGTGGTGGTGGTGGTGTTGGTGGTAAGTGGTGGGTGGTGGTGTGGTGTGTGGTGGTGGTGTGGTGGTGGTGGTGATTGGTGGGGTGGTCGTCGTCGTCGACGTGATGTTATGTTTTGTTGATGTTGTTGATGTTGATGATGATGATGATGAGAAGTGATAAGGTGGTGGAGGTGGTGGTGGTGGTGGTGGGGGTGGTGTTGGTGGTGGTGGTGTGGTCCGTCGTCCGTCCGTCGTCGTCGTGATGTTGTGTTGATGTTGATGAAGAAGAAGATGATATGGGGTTTGGTGGTGTGTGGTGGGTGGTGGTGGTGGTGTGGTGTGGTGGTCGACGTCGTCCGTCGTGGTCGTCGTGATGTGTTCTGTTTGAAATGTTGTGATGATGATGAGGATGAAGATATGGTGGTGGTGGTGGTGGTGGTGGTGTTGGTGGTGGTGGTGTGTGGTCGTCGTCGTCGTCGTGATGTTGGTTGATGTGATGATATGATGAAGATGATATGAGGTGAGGTGGGTGGGGTGGTGGTGGTGGTGGTGGTGGTCGACGTCGTCGTCGTGGTCGTCGTCGTCGTCGTCGTCGTCGTCGTGATGTTGTTGTGATGTTTTTTGTTGATGTTGTTGAAGATGATGATTGGAGGAGTGGTGGTGGTGGTGGTGGATGGAGGTGGTGGTGTGGTGGGGTTGTGGTTTTGTATGAAGAATGATTATGAATGATGAATATGATGATGATGATGATGATGTTGGTGGTTGTTGTGGTGGAGTCGTCCGTCGTCGTTGTCCGTGGTCGTGATGTTGTTGTCTTGATGTTGTTGTTGAAGTTGTTTGTTGATGATGATGATATGGTGGTGGGTGGAGGTGTGGTGGTGTGGTTGCGATGATGATGATGGTGGAGGTGTTGGTGGTGGTGGGGTGTGAAAGTGGTGGTGGATGATGACGATGTCCCGTTGTTGTTGTTGTTGTTGTTCCTGCTGCTGTTATTAACTGGTGTAAGTTGTTGTAGTGCAGCTGTTGTAGCTTGGTGCTTGGGCTAATGTTGTTGCTGTTGTTGCTACTGTAGCTGCTGCTGCTGCTGCTACTGATGCTGCTGTTCTTGTTCTTGTTATTGTTGATGATGATGATGTTGTTGTTGTTGTTGTTGCTCGCTTCCTAGCTTAACAACCGGAGGGTCATCCAGAATGTTCACTCTCACATTCATCCCATTGAAAGAACATCATTACTGAACAACAAGTTTGCGTGCATGACTCTTTTCAAGTCAAAGGTAAAAGGTAAAGGTGTCCCATAACGTAGGGGAGAGAGGCATCAGAAACCTCACTTCTCCAGGGACCAGCATAGTGAGGCCGGCGCCCATCTCCTCTCCCTCGCTGCTTTACCTTCCCTGACCCTAAAGAGGGCAGGTACCCATTTACACATGGATGAACTGGGGGAACTAAACTGAACCCAAGGCGCGCAAACGGTCACCCATCCTCATGGTAACCACGCTCGATGCTGCTTAACCTTGGCTGGGGGAAAGCGAGTGCTCTGACCACTGAGCTATCGAGTACCTCACCATAATTCTAGACTCTCATATTCCGACTTCAGAGGATTTTTTTCTTCTGGAAACGAGAGTGCGGGATATCACGCTAAGAGCTGGTCATGGCTGGAGGCAATCTGAACACAACGTTTTAAAGCGTAGCGCCAGTCTGATACAGACTTCGGCACTTAGCTGACTGACATCAATAACTGACAGCTTTGCACAGGCCACAATGTGGGATGAAGGGAACTTTTAGAGAACCTTAACGCTTTCATAGCAGTCTCTCCTCAAAGCAAAGCAACTGGCTGTCTGTCCACAGCAGAATGCCACACAAAACACTTGTGTCCCTAATTATTTACCCCCCCACCTCTGTCTAACATTGGAACAGAATAGCACTGTATGCCTCACATTCTGTTTCACTTCCTTTCACATTCCTGGGAAAATAAAAGAACAAAAAAAAAATTTAACAGTGGGGGTTTTTGTAAAATAAAACATTATAAAGAAGAAATGAATGCGTTTTTAATCGTCTGCTATGTTTTGAGAAGGATGAAAGAGCAAGGTACAGACATTCAGTCTTCTTTTTAATAACGAAAGAAAGAATGACATGCATTAAAGCATTTGCTAAATTTTCGAGAAAATGAAAGAACAGGTACAAGACATTCAATTTGGTGTTTTTTTTTTTTATACAACAAGAAAGGAATGACAGCTTAAAAGCATTTGCCATGTTAAGGCCGCTACCCACAGTGTCACCGCCTCGCCCCAGAACTGAATATCAGTGGCCTGGATCTACATGGACAATTTGAAATGTGTGCCCGGCGGTGGTGAGTTTTACGCTTATTGTCCCACCACTGCATCAGTTTTCGATTGTTTCCTCCAGTGTCATTAAATCACTCTCTCTCTCTCTCTCATCCTCCTCACACGATCTCTCTCTCACTCACTATCTCTCTCTCTCTCTCCCTCTCTCTCTCTCTTCCCCCCCCACATCTCTTCTCTCACACTCACTCAACACTCACTCTCACACTACCTTCTCAACTCACCTCCACTCTCACACCCTCTCTCTCTCGTCTCATAACTCACTCTCTCTCATCTCTCTCACACTCTCTCATCTCCTCCCTCATCAAATCTCTCTCTCATCTCCTCTCTCTCTCTCATCTCATATCACACTCTCTCTCATCCACTACTCCTCCCCCTCTCATCCTCCTCACTCCTTACTCACACACTCACTCACACTCCTTCTCTTCATCTCACTCTCGTACTTTCTCATATCTCTCTCAGACTCTCTCACTCTCTGACTCTCTCCACTCTCTCTCCTCTCTCTCTCCCATCTCTCACTCTCCTCTCTCGCTCTCATCTCTCTAAACCATTGTTTTATGGATTTGTTTTGAAGCAGAAGTGTTTACCAGGCCATTGCGAGATAGGTTTAGGCCTCAAATATTTATCTTGCATAATTTAGATCATTCAGTCATTTTGTTTTGATTTCATTCATTCATTCATTTATCCAACCATATTCTCTCTCTCTCTGCTCTTCCTCTCTTCTCTCGCATACGCTCTCTCTCCTCTCTCGCCTCTCTCACTCTCTCTCAAGTCTCCATCCTCTCTCTCAAACTCTCTCTCTCTCTGGCTTATGAGATATCAAGATGTACCCCTAAGGGGCGGGGACTGGGTGGTAAAAAGAATGCATACGAGTGCTTAATTCATTATCCTCGAAGTAAAAGAATTTAATTTGATTTGATCTGATTTGATTTGATCTGATCTAATTTGATTTTATGTGATGTCATTTCATCTGATTTTAAGTGATGCATTCTTTTTATTTGAATTAATGTTATTTTAATTTATTTGATATACTGGACGCTGATTTGATATATGATTTGATTTTATCTGATCTAATTGATTAGATCTGATCTTGATTAGACTGAAGAGTTTTCATCTGATAGATGTGATGAGATGTTAATTGAACCTCTCTCTCTCTCCTTTCTACTCACTCTCTCGCCCCTCGTCCATCCCTCTCTCCATCTCATCCCTCAACTCCCTCATCCCATCATCTCTCCCCTCTCAATCTCTCATCTCCTCTCTCTCTCTCTCTCTCTCCTCTGCTGCTCAAACGTCAGTTAAGTGAATATGTACTGGCTAAAACTGAAAACTTCCATGGACACGTTTATGTAGCACGAGACTTATGACATGATGGTTATAACAAAAAGGAGCTGGGCTTATTCAAATTTAAAAGTTTATAATCATAACATGGTTTTGGGAAAAAGAAACGAGAAATAACAGCTTGATGATTTTGATGATGTTGTAATCTATAAATACATATACGAGAAAATAACAGTTTGATTGGATTTGAAGCCTTATGTAATCTATAATATCATATACGAGAAATAAACAGTTGATAGGAATTTTGAAGCCATATGTAAATCTATAATACATATACGAGAAATAAACAGTGTGATTGGATTTTAAAGCTGTTTTAGTAACGAGAAATACCAGTTTGAATGATTTTGAAGCCTTATTAATCTAAAATACATAAAACGAGAAATAACAGCTGATTGGATTTTGAAGTCCTGTTGTAATCTAACTTTAATAAATATACGAAAATAAACAGTTGATTGGATTTTAAAAGCCTGTTTAGAGACGAGGAAATAACAGTTGAATGGATTCAAAAGCCTTTTTTTAATCTATAAACGAGAACAATAACATTGATTAGATTAAATCTCTGTTTTAATCTGTATACAGTTGCAGCATTTTGATACCAACATTGAACAAGGAGTGACACCTATATCAAGACATCATTCGCATATTAAATATATCCATGATGGAGGATAAATCTAATCAAAGACAAAAATAAAATATATAATCTATTCCCGAAATGGGCCTCAGTGGGTCGGCGCGTCCATAAACATCATGACTGGGTTAAATTGAAACGTCATCAAGCTGGGGGAAAAAGAGACGACAGTCCTACTTTTGTAACTGCTTCGTCACAGTGATTATAGATTTAATATCCAGGCTTTGGGAGTGAGATTCAATTATTTGCTTTTAAATTCTTTCCCCTTGCCACCAAAGTCTGGTCGCTTTATTTTTTTTTTGAAGGAAGGACAATGCTCAACGTCTGACTTAGGGAATGGACTCAAGCTGGCATCTGATGTTCTATATTTTATCTTTTCTTTTATTAGTTTACATCCGAAATAATGGAATAGCCACATATGTGCTTGTTTACATCCAGTCCTCGTGTGTGGCATTTTGGTCAATTTTATTATCTGTTCCCACACAATGGCCTACTCTTTCGAAAAGCGGAACGGGTTTTAACGTATGCGCAAGATGTTCTGCATGCGTTTGCACACGGCACTTCGGTTAATAGTCTCATCCGAAGGACTTTTGGGAGGAGTGGAGTCGGCAATGATGTTAACTTCAAGAGGGAAAGATCCTCTTGAACAGATTCCAACCCGGGTCAGTCAGACCAGCGCGCATCACACTAACCACCAGGTTATCCCCGTACACCCTCCTTAATGAAGAGAGAGAGAGAGAGAGAGAGAGAGAGAGAGAGAGATAGAGTGCAGAGAGAGAGAGAAGGAGAGTGTAGAGTAAGACCGCACCCACACACACACAACACAACACAACACACACACAACACACACACACAACACACACAACACACACACAACACACGACAACACACACAACATACCTCACCCACACAACACACACACACACACATACACACACAACATACCTCACACCACACACAACACTAACCACACACACACACAACACACACACACAACAACACACACACACACACACAACAATCACACACACACACAACATAACCTCACCCACACACAAAAGAAACACACACAGAGAAGACGGCAATCAAACCACACAGCCAAGCACACACACAGACCACCAGAAAGACAAATGTCACATAATGCACACACACAAAAAAACAACCCCCAAACAAACAAAAAACAATGCCTGCAGCAAAAGTAAACGATCCAAAGAATTATAATCAATTTATAGACACACTGATAATAAAAGACTTGACGTAACAATTGTGAAAAATACCTCTGCAAACTGTTCATATATAACAATTGTCATATACAATAGCATAGATTCCAACAACTAGTTCAATACAATTAGCACTGATTGAAAAAAGACACAAACAAAAAAAGAACGTATACTTCAAAGTACTTTTAGCAATGAAAAAAAAACTACTTTTATTAGAAACAGTCCCATTAAAAAACACAATGAAGAAAATTATTGAGACTGGAATATTCTTTTCTTTGGTCTTTTCTGTTGGGTTGTATCTAATGTCTGTTGTTGTTGTTAGTTGTTGTTGTTGTTGTTGTTGTTATTTTGATGAGTGTATCCACGCTTGGGGATACTGGATAGCCTGGTGGTTTAGAGTATAGCGCATTGCGCTTGTGATCTGCTGACCTGGTTCGAAAATCTCGTTCAAGGGGATATTTCTCTCATGGAGTTTAACATCAAAAGTGCCTACTCCACCTCCCTAAAAATCCCTTCGGACGAGACTATAAAAAACCGAGGGTCCTGGTGTGCCAACGCACGCAGAAGCATGCTTGCCACAACATAACGTTAAAAACCCTTTACGCTTTTCGGAAGAGTACGCCATTGTGTGCTGGTGGAAAAAAAAACAGATGACAGAATTTACAAAACTGCATAACACACTGGGACTAGATTTTTTTAAAAAAGGCCACATAATGCTTATTTTCATTATCCTCAAATAAAAGAATTTAAAAAATTTGTAATGAATAAAATCACACATACACACACACACACACAAAACACACACACACACAACACACACACACACACACAACAATTACAAGGATTCACACACACACCCACACACACACCACACACCAACACCGGTGCTATTTTTGCCTACCATGAAGGGTTTCTGCATATCAAGTTGATCTTTGGAGTGTGTATAATACAGGTATGGAAATAACGCACTGGCAGGTCTGCACTAGACATTGTACCTGGACTTGAAGATGTGGGGAAAAAAAAGAAAACCCCACTCTTAATCCCGCAGACGCTCGCCCGATACAAACCCACGACTTCCTTGACACATGGGACAGAAGTCGAACGGTCTTAACCACTCGGCATAGCGTCCCGTTTTTCTGTCTTCAGTTTTTCGGCCTCGTGTTTGTCCCCAAATACAAGATAAACGCAATAGCTCTCTTCTCTCTCATCTCTCACTCCTCTCTCATCTCATTTCCGCATCTCTCTCCTCCAATCATCCTCTCCTCGTCTCTCTCTCTCGTTCTCTCTCTCTCTCTCTCTCTCTCTCAATAATAATAATAATATATGGTGAATGTTATAGTAGCGCTGAATCAGTAAAAAACAACAAATCAAACAGTAGAACTTTTTTTGTCGTTGTTGTAGTTGGGTTTTTGCCCTTGTGTGTGTGTGTGTGTGTGTGTGTGTGTGTGTTTGTGTGTGTGTGTGTGGTGGTGGTGTGGTGGTGTTGGTGTGGTCCCTAATCAGGCAAGAGCCGATGAAAAAAAAGTATATGAATACTTACTCTTGTTTACCGTTAGAAAATAAAGGTCATTTATTCCTCTCTGCTCTCCTCCTCTCTCCTCTCTCATCTCTCCCTCAGCTCCATCTCTCAGTCGCTCTCTCCTCCTCTTCTCGACTCTCTTTCTCTCTCTCTCTCATCTCACACAACCTCACACCTACACTCACTACTCTCACTACACTCACTCACTCTCACTCTGGCCTCTGCTAGTCTTATAAACAATCCCTAACTTATGGACACTATGATTATTACAAAAAAACTAGACTGAAAGGATTAAACTAAAATAGATATATATAAATGATCTGTAAGAAAAGGTTTGTGTGTAAAATGTAAAAAATAAACACCTGCATTATATTACAACAGATCAAAATTGCTGGGGACAATAACACTCAACATATATACATATCGCTTACTAAAAGCAAGTAAATTATCTCTCTCACCCCCCCCACCCCCCCCCCCCCCTTTACTACTCACAAACACTCCCATCGTTTTATGTAACCGGAGTACAGCTTATGTCATGGAGACAATTTCCAACAACACTCGACTGTCGCACAACCTTAAAAAAGCGGCAAAGCTAAAGGTGTCCTCATAACTATTATGTGGTCGATAGGGGAGCGAGGCGTCAAGACCCTCGGAACTTCTCAGGGGCCGGCATATTTGGGCGGGGCCCATCTTCCTCTCTCCCTCGCTGCTTTACCTTCCCGGCCCTAAAAGAGGCAGTACCCATTTACAGCTAAGGGTGAAAATGGGGAATGCAACTGAAGCCAAGGGCGCACAAACGGTCACCCATCCAGTTGGTTAACCACGCTAGGTGCTGCTTAACCTTAGTACTTAGGGAAAGCGAGTGCCTGACCACCTGATCTATCCCGCTCCCTTAGTACAACCTCAAACAAAACCACAAACCAAAGCTTCGACTTTTCTCCCGCATTTCCTTTTTTTTTTTCACAACCAACATCATTTGCAAGACGATTTTATTCTTACAGATACGTTGTTTATGAGTAATTTAAAAAAACGTTTTCGCAACCCCCCTAAGCACCTGAACGACTGTTCTTTAACGTGCATATTATGATGTGGGCGAAATTGCACAGCGGATAGAGCAGAGCGCTCGAGATCCGGACAGTGTCATAACACACAGAAAAGAGAATGTCGTGTGTACGTCTAGATTTTCCAAAACCACGCCACCAAGGACGCGCAGCGACTACTCCGACTCAGAGAACAATAATGTATACTGCTGAGTGTCATTCCTTTAGCTCGGCCAAGTGGAGATTTCAAACACTTCAGTAACTGGTCAGTCACAAAAAGTAACAACAAACAACAAAAATCGTAACAAATGAGAAAAAGTTTTCCAGATAATAAAAGCATAGAAAAGGAAATGTTGATAGATGAGCTGCCAGAGGGCCACTCAGTGCCCATCCCCAGCCACCATTATCTCCCCTCTTAGCTGCCAATACAACGCAACAACAGCGTGGATAACCGCGTCAGAGGCTGCATAGGAACAAAACGACAATACAAAAAAAGCGTTGTCCATTCTAGCTTGGAAACACACGGTTAAGAGTGAAAAGAGATGAGCTGATTTTTGTTTGTAAAAGCAAAGAGAAAGAATCAAAGAATAAAACAGAACAAGGAAAGTGAAAGATAAGAGAAGAGAAGAATGGAATCGGAGACCAGGAGAATGGTATATAAAAACAAGAAGAGTAGAGAGAGAGAGAGAGAGGAAGAGAGAGAGAGAGAGGAGGAGAGAGAGAGAGAGTGAGAGAGAGAGAGAGAGAAGTGGAGAGAGAGAGAGTGAGAGAAGAGAGAGAGAGAGAGAGTGGATGAGAATGAGAGACAGAAGAGACAGAGACAGAGACAGATACAGAGACAGAAATACCGACTGTATGGACCTTGAGACTAGAAAAGCTACAAACTGAAATGAGTTAACCGTTACTATTCCCAACAGGCCATTTGAAAAGAACTAAATGGTTTGTAGCAAAACACCAACAACTCCATCTTGACAAAGAAGTTGTACGTTACAACCAAGTCAGGTTTATTTAAAACCAATCCAGCTTACCTGCAGTAGCCCATCTTATAAACCCAAGTGCTTCTCATAATTTATACTCCCGGGGCAAAAAAAAGATTAAACCCATCTCAGTCCTTTACCAAAGATTTCCGATAGCGGTAGCAGACCTGAGAGCAAGCTGTGTACCCATGTAAAAGGTTTGCCCAAATAGGAACGGATATCACACTGTCTTTTAGTTTTACAAATCACTCACAACCCTTTCCGCTCTCTTTCGACCTGTAACCCTTTCTGGAATCAAATTACATTCTGGCGAACAACTCTATTTTTACTTTCATGCCACTTTAAGTCACGGCAGATTTCTCTGCGTGAAATTCGGGCTGCTCTTCCCTGGGAGAGCGCGTCGCCACAAGAGCAGCGCCACCCCCCAATTTTTTTTTTTCTTTTTTTGTAAAAGCAACGTACTTAGTTTCCCTATCAAAGTGTATTTTTTTCTACAGAATTTTGCCAGGGACAACTATCTAGTTTGCCGTAGGTTCTTTTTACCTGCGCTAGAAGAACTAGGGTGTATGACAAAGGACATCGATATCGTATTCAATTCGAAAGACCTAGCACCGCAGATCACCACCTCCTGGTGTAATGGATGGGGGGGAAGGGGGAAGGTGAAGTTATCAAGAGGAAAGAAACCCACATCTAGCCAGCAGTTGTAGTGCCTATCTGAAAACCTCCTTACGTGAATCAAACACTCACCTTTCCACTTTTATTCCCCCCATTCTAAAAAAAACATCCCCGCGAGGTTTTCAAACGATGGTTACGATGAATGTTTAAGTCTCCATTTCTTAATATAAAAAAAAGGGGGAAAAAAACCAGAAAAAAAAAAAAGGAAAAAAAAAAACGGGGGGGAAAAAAAAAACAAAACAACAGACAGACAGAAGAAAGACAGAAAGAAGACAGAAAGAAGACAGAAAACAGACAAAAAACAGGAAACGAAAGAAAGAAGAAAAAAAGAAAAGAAAAAAGAAGAAAGACAGAAAAAAAAAGACAGACAACAGAAAGAAGACAAAGAAAAAAGAAAAGAAAAAGAGAAAGAAAGAAAGAAACCCAAGAAAAAGGAAGGAAGAAAGAAGTAAAAGGAGCGCGTACATGCGTTGAAACTTATTGGATTTGAAAAGAAAATGCTGGACATAGAAAGAGAGACGAAAGAAAAAGTGACGACGACAGACAGACAGACAGACAGACGAAAGAAAAGTGACAAGCGACAGCGCGGCAGGCGGGCAGACAGACAGACAGACAGACGAAAAAAAAGTGACAGGCCGACAGACGACAGACAGACAACAGAAACAAACAAACAAACAAACAGCAATAACAAACAAACAAAGACACACAGGCAGACAGAAAAAAGACAGCAACAGACAGAAAAAAATACAGACAGCACGACGACAGACAAAAAAAAGAAAGAAAGAACGACGAACAAAGAAAGAAAGACAGAACGAAAGAAGGGCACACCTCAGTGTGTGTGTCATGTATCTTTTCCGGCAAACCCCTGTAGGTGACATCACCCTTTCCTGGGCTGTGTGTTGCTGTTTGGCCCAACAGCTGATGGCCATGCACAGTGTGGTGTGTGTGTTTGTTTTGTGTGTGTGGTGTGTTGGTGGTGGTGTTGTTGTGTTTTGTGTGTTGGTGCTGTCTGTCTGTCTGTCTGTTGTTGTCTGTCTGTGTGTGTGTTGTTGTGTTGTGAGTGTTGTGTGTGTGTGTGTGTGTGTGTGTGTGTTGTTGTTGTGGTGTCTGTGTGTGTGTCTGTGTGTTAGGTTTTGTAACGCCTGATAGCCTGCACGCGCGGGGCCGGCGGCGTGCGTGCGTGCGTGCGGCGTGCGTGCGTGCGTGCGTGCGTGCGTGCGTGCGTGCGTGCGTGCGTGCGTGCGTTGGGGCGTGGTGCGGGGTGCGTGCGTGCGTGCGTGCTTTGGGCGTGCTTTGCGTGCGTGTGTGTGTGGTCTGTCTGTCTGTCTGTCGGGTCTGTTTTTTCTGTTTTCCTGTGTGCTGTTTGTGACAACACGTCACCAAAAATCCCCCACATGAACTATGTGCGAGGTTTTACACGTATTAACCTGACTTGCCATGCTGAAAAACACCAACAGCAACACCAACAACACCACAACGACACATCTCAAAAGCACGCCGTGAGGTCACCTGTTTGCCGAGGCTGCGCATCCTCTGCAGGAGGCGGACGTGGCCGTCGTGGAAGAGGTCGAAGCAGCCCACGCTGTACACCTTGTCCACCAGCCCCTCCATCACTCCGCTCACCGACATGCTGCGGCTGAACGGGGCAGGGTCATCTTTGCTGTGGGTCCTCTTGGCGTCCCCGATACCCCCTTCTCCGCATCTGCAGATGGTATGAAATTTAATGATCGATGAGTGCTGCTCGGTTGGTTTTATTTTTTTAATTATTTCTTTCATTGCAACAGTGATAGTAACTGTAGCAGTAGTAGTAGTTTTTTTCTGCCGTCAGCACCTGGGGTTTATCACAGTTCTTGATGAAACCATTGACGCTGGGGGCAACAGCAAAGTGAGAGGCTGTATGACCAGTGGCTTTCCCACTCAAGGAATTCCACTTTACAGCTTAGTTTTTGTGATCGCTAGGGCTCTCTACAGGAGGCTTGACTCCACAGT
>CM054149.1:57136923-57147944 GCA_028751875.1 Rapana venosa | reverse complement strand
AACAACAACAAAACAACAAAAACAAGAAACAACAAAACAACAAACGGTCGCATACGCAGAATCTCACCCAGACGCAGCCGAGATTCGAACGCACGACTTCATGGACCCGTGGGGCTGGAGTCGAAGAGTGTTAACCACTCGGCTCTAGCGTCCGTGGAGAACACGGTCTGTCGAACGCACGTAGAACATCTTGCGCACACGTTAAATCCTGTTCCGCTTTTCGGAAGAGTAGGCCATTGTGTCCCGGTGGAAACATGACAACATTTACAAAACCGCATACACACGGGGACTGGATGTAAAAAAAAAGCACATGAGTGCTTATTCCATTATCCTGAATATAAAAAGAATAAATAAAAAATAAACAAATAAATAAATATCTCGAAGGGTGGGGGTTGAAGCAGACTGAAGACAGGCCCACGTTGACAGTGACAGAGGATCCCTTTGAGATCCGTTCCAACCTGACCGTTCCGGCCTTGCGGTTCAGGAGGCTAGTCTGTGGCCCGCTGCAGTGAGGCCGGCAGATGTGTGTGTCTTGTTAGGGTTCAGAGAGATGGCGGCTATCCGTAGTTAGAGGAAGTGTCTGAAGGTACTGACATGTACAGGGGTAAGTCAGATCCCCGCAGTATGTGTGTGTGGGTGGAGTGGGTGGGTGGGTGGGTGTGTGTTTGGGTGTGTGTGTGTGTGTGTGTGTGTGTGTGTGTGTTTGTGTGTGTGTGGTAGTGGTCGTCATGTGTGTGTGTATTGTTGTGTGTTGTGTGGTGGTGGTGGTGGTGGTGGTGTGTGTGTTGATGGTGGTGGTAATGGTCGTCATGTGTGTGTGTGTGTGTGTGTGTGTGTGTGTGTGTGTGTGTGTGTGTGTGTGTGTTTGTGTGTGGTATCGATGACAGCAGTTCAAGCTATCGATCACAGAAGTGTTGAGGCGGAGGGCATGATCAGTTGGTTTGTCACCTGTTGGGGTATCACTGTGCTATCTGTATCACTGTGCTATCTGTATTACTGTGTTATCTGTATTACTGTGCTATCTGTATTACTGTGCTATCTGTATTACTGTGCTATCTGATCTGCTGGAATGGCTACAGATACATACAGACATGCATGTCTACTTTGAAGGAGGCGTTGTTTGTTTGTTGTTGTTGTTGTTGGTTTTTTTGGGGGGGGGTTGGTAAGGCTTATGGTGACTATGTAACAACTTTCTAGCTGTTTTGTGGACTAGTTTACTGGGGGGGGGGGGGGGGGTTGGTGAATTTTTGTTGTTTGTTTGTTTTTTTTTTAGGTCCGAATGATTTATGAAAGTTCGTTTTCTTCTCTCGTTCGCTTTACGCCCTCAGATGTGTCTGGGAAAAAAAATGGCTGTAGGTCCTCTCCAGCTCCTCTCGTGGGCCGTACAGCTTGGTTGCAATTTATAACAGTTTTAATAGTTTTCTAAGGCTTTAATATATATTATATATATATATATAATATATATATATATATAATATATATATATATATATATTATATATATATATATATGTATGTGTGTGTGTGTGTGTGTGTGTGTGTGTGTGTGTGTGTGTGTGTATGTGTCTGGATTTTTTTTTTTTATCTTTGACAAAAATAATTTTTATGATGAGTATGAAGAAGTAACTGATTACCTCCACTTGTTTTTCCTCACTATATTTTCTCAATTAAATATAATTCAAAAATTCAGTTCTGACAATGACAATCTTTGTTTGTATTGTTACACACATGCTTGCTTCAGAAATTTCATGACTGTGTGATATTTCTAAGCCATTACGGGTAATTTTTTTTCTCTCTTTTTTTGTTTCTTTTTTATTTCATTTAAATCCGATTGTGGCATTTTCGTATGGTATTGTTAGGAGCAGCATTCCGAAGTATTACAAGAAAGAAGGTGGCAGGACGGTTTAGACGTTTCAACTGCCTGAAACATACACCGCGAGGGTCTGGGTTCGATTCCCAGCCTTGCCCTTTCTTCGAAGATTGACTAGAAAATCGAGGTGAATGTCAAGCCTTTCGAAGGAGACTAAACCAGTCAGACCCGTGTGCTTATTTATCTGTATTTATCTATTTATTATTCTTTTCTTTCGATGATAATGGGTTAAGCGCTTGTGTGCATTTTTTCATTCAGTCCCCGTGTGTGTGCTCTAAATGATTGTGAGACAATTTTCCAGCTTCTGTGTTGACTGCTTTTCTTGTCTGTTTGTGGTTTGTTCTGGTAGTTGGTTGTCAGTTAGCTCCGACGGTTTACGCGCCTTGGCTTCAGTAAAGTTCCCCAGTTCACCCATCTGTAAATGGGTACCTGCCTCTTTATGGTCAGGGAAGGTAAAGCAGCGAGGGAGAGGAGATGGGCGCCGCCCTCAATATGCTGGCCCCTAGAGAAGTGAGGTCTCTGATACCTCGCTCCCCTACGGCCACATAGGTTATGGGACACCTTTACCGTCACCTTTTTTTAAAAAATCTTTCACCTGCTTCTTGGGAACTTTTGTGGTTGTGTGATAATGTGCTAAGCTAATGTCCTACGTGGACATTTTTTCTTCTCCGAATGTGATAGTTTTAATTTTTATTCTTTTACACACATCTCTTGACAGCCTTAGGTGACAGTGTGACAATATTCCAGCTGCTGTTTGGACTTGTTTGGGGTTTTTTATTTTTAAATTTCTTTCAGGTCAGATTTTAACAGTTTTCGGTTGTATTATTTCCCACTTCTCTTCATTGTTTGACAAGGCCTCAGGTTCTATGGTGATGGTATTTTTTTAGTGTGTAGTTGAGCTCAGAGGCTGCGGTCTTCGTTAGGGGGTTAGGGTGCGTAAAAATCTCGGTTTCCATGGGGGGGGGGGGGGGGGGGGGGGGGGGGGGGGGGGGGGTTGACGATCTCCCGTGCGTGTTGTAAGATCCTGTGATTGCTGCAGTGTGTGACGGGTCAGGAAACACCGCAGACCTGGCGTACATCCCCGAGTCGAATATGTTGGACAAGATGGTTTGCATAGTGATAAAACAACAACAACAAAACACAACAACAAGAACAACAACAAAAACAACATAACGGCGCAACTCACAATCTCAAAAAACCCAGACGCAGCCGAGATTCGAACGCACGACTTCATGGACCCGTGGGGCTGGAGTCGAAGAGTGTTAACCACTCGGCTCTAGCGTCCGTGGAGAACACGGTCTGTCGAACGCACGTAGAACATCTTGCGCACACGTTAAATCCTGTTCCGCTTTTCGGAAGAGTAGGCCATTGTGTCCCGGTGGAAACATGACAACATTTACAAAACCGCATACACACGGGGACTGGATGTAAAAAAAAAGCACATGAGTGCTTATTCCATTATCCTGAATATAAAAAGAATAAATAAAAAATAAACAAATAAATAAATATCTCGAAGGGTGGGGTGTTGAAGCGATGAAGACAGGCCCACGTTGACAGTGACAGAGGATCCCTTTGGATCGTTCCAACCTGACCGTTCCGGCCTTGCGGTTCAGGAGGTAGTCTGTGGCCCGCTGCAGTGAGGCCGGCAGATGTGTGTGTCTTGTTAGGGTTCAGAGAGATGGCGGCTATCCGTTAGTTAGGGAAGTGTCTGAAAGGTTACTGACATGTACAGGGGTATAGTCAGATCCCCGCGTGAGTTTGTGTGTGGGGTGGTGGGTGGGTGGGTGGGGGGTGTGTTTGTGGTTGTGGGTGTGGGTGTGTGTGTGTGTGTGTGTGTGGTTTGTGTGTGTTCGTCGCTTCGGTAAATAGAGAGGAGTTGGTGGTACTTGCTGAGAGTTTTTTTTATAAAATTGAAACTAATTAGAACATGAATGATAGCACTTGCATGCCTGAAACCGTTTGCGTGTGTGTGCGTGTGTTGTGTGTGTGTGTGTAATATGCGTGTGTGGTGGTTTACACACATAATACATAGTCCTCGACAAGAGCTCGAGGGTCACACAATGAGGTTAATTTTAGGTTAGTAATAGCGAGCGCAGCGTTCTTGCATCACCGTGTGAAGGTTCGGCCACAGTCGACTTCGGGGAATTGTGATACAACGTTCAGGAAAAACATGGGACACGTAAACCACAAGCTTCTTCTTACATCTTTTTACCCCTCCCACTCACAGCTTACACACACCCCACCTAAAAGAAAAAAAAAACGAAGAAAAGAAAACGGGTTATCACAGGGAATTGGGTGTAATATATTAAGCCAGACGCTGGAGGACCCGAAGTTCCTGTAACCAAACAGCTGTTGTACACGTTTTTACAAAACACACAGACAATCAGCGCACATCAGGTTTCCATTCTTATATCTCCGGAATCCTACCGACAAAGGGAGTACACACACACACAACACACCACAACACGCACTGCTCTCAGAAGTACAGGCTCGTATACTGTAATCATGACGCTATAACGACACCTGGCTTGGCTAGCTATTCCTTTAAAACCCCAGGCCCCGATCTGCTAGTTGTATTGTAATAAAAGTATGGGTTATTATGTTCAACAATCTGCCACCATCCACCTACCTCACCTTCTGTTCCTCCGGTTGTTTTTTTTTTCATTCTTACTCAAATCCCATCTTCTGCAGCGACCTGGTTTGACTCACTCACTGCTCCCAGCCACAAAATTCTGCCCCCCCGCTTTTGTTCCTGCCGACAAAAAAGGAACCTTTCTGCCCGACAGAACTTGTATGAGGAGTAAGTAGTGTGTTCAGCTAGGGATGTTGCGACACGTGTGATTAGTCTGGATGAAAAAAGGTCCTATTTTTCCAGGTGTCACAATCGAGTTGAAATTGGTCTAAGACGCTCCGTTTCTGTTGAGGAGAGAGAGGGGAGGAGGGATGAGGAGAAGAGAGGAGAGAGAGTGTGTGGGCGAGGGAGAGGTACATAGAGAGAAGAGAGAGAGAGAGAGTCCGGGCAGTAGGGTTGAGTTGGGTTGTGGCCAGGAGGAGGGAAGTTGTGGGTGGATGTTGTGGGACGTACGGCATGCAGGAGGGTGTGCTAGTGTTGTTTGGTGTAATGATAACACGTGTGCATGTTTCTGACGTTGTTCTCACTCTCTACTTACTTTTAAAGCCTTTTCTTACTATTTCATTTATTCAAGTGGAGGAAACAGGGCAAGATAAGTTACCGAAGTCTCAACCGCACGAAAGTGAAGACAAACAACAATCATGGTGACGCTGTAAGCTTTTACCTTTCGTAGCTCTGAATAACAACTCTGTGATGTGCCATTAGTTCAAACTTTGGCTAGTAATTATAGACAAGAAAAGTTCTGTTCATCATTTGGCACGGGTTTGATTTTATAAAAGCAAAAGTAGGTGTAATCTGTTTTTGTCCTTGTATTGAAATAACTTGTTTCCAGGCATGATAGATTATTTGACCTTGTACCGAGAGCATAATGTGTTGATAGTTTTTGATTGTGTGTAGTGCTTTGTCAGCTGTCAGCTCTCTGATGGCCAAAGTTCTGATTCATTCGGTTGTCTATAGATGTGTCATCTTTGCTCGGTAATCTAACTGATTAGTTCTTTGTTTTGAGATATCAAACAGTCTTTGGAATTTTAGTTAGAACGAATGGTGACCCCTTTTATGACACAACCCTTAACAAAGACCTTAAGACACGGGGAAAATACTTCTCTAACCATTCTAACAATCAGTAGTGCTTCAAATCAAATCCTTGTTTATTTTGGGTCTGGTACCACAATGCGTTTTTCACCAAACTAAAGCCCCCTAACTTTGAAAACGACGTAATTGTTACACGATGGGAAGTCTCAAAGTCAGGTTCCAATTGGATAGGGGCAAGGTTTTGCAGTGCATCTGTGGTTATGACATTGGTGCCCACCTGGCGTTTTGTGAGGGATTGTGAGGGGAGAGGGAGAGTGGGTGATTACAGGGGGCCGGACCGGAGGTGGAGTTGGTTTTATTGGGTTATGTTAATAGGCAGGTTGATGCTAGCACCCCGCCGATTGATGTGTCTTGTGAATTACACCCATGGACTACTGATGTGATGTGAGGTGATTGTGAGGTGGATGAGGTGATGTAACGTTGGTGTGTCGTTAGACTTTTTTTGAGGAAATTATCTATTGATCAAGAACCATGAGTGGAAAGTGGGGGGGTTTTTTTGAATTTTTGTTGAAGTGTGAAGATCGTTTTTTGTTTGTATTTTGTGGTTTGGTAGTTTTGTTGTATTTTATTGTGGTTGTTTCTTTTGCTGGGTGGGGGGGGGGGGGGGGGGGGGGGGAGGGGACGGGGGGGCGGGGATATGGGGCGGGGGGGTTGGGGCGGGTTGGTATTGGGGGGCGGGGGGAGGGGGGGGCGGGGGTTTATTAAGTCAGAATATATTTGTATTTCTCTGCACTATTTTCATCTGGGTTTTCTCGCTTTTTTTTTCTTCCTTTCAATATGTCTCCTTGCGACTTAGTTACGTCTTTTCTTTTTGTTCTGTCGTTCCTTCTTTAGTTTGTCAGTCAGTCTCCTTTCTTTCATCTTTGCGTTTATATGTTTTCGTGTGTCTGATTTGGTTTCAGTTTCTTCTGCCTATTTACTGAAAGCTTTGAACAAATCGGGGGGAGATCCACAGTCTAAAAGGGTCATGTACTATATATGTATATGTATATATTTATGTGTGTGTGTGTGTGAGTTGTGTTGCATGTTTTTCTGGGGGTTGTGTGTGTGTGATGTGGTGTGTTCATTGTGTGTGGTATGTGCCACCATGACAAACACGCTCTTGAGTTTACAAATAGCATGTTTGTCCATGTATTCGGACGATGACCTCCCAATAAGCAGAGGGAGGGGGGGAGGTGCTTGCTCTGTTTCGGATAGGAAAATGGTGGCAGAAATTTGTTCATAGTGGATGTGCCTTACTCACAGCCATTCCCACTCTCTCGGCCAAGTGGGCATATAAGGACAGTCCGCGTTGAGATGTTCTCCAAAGGCCCAACTGCCAGGGCTGCAGCACATTAAGGATGTGAAAGTCATCCTCCTAGTCAGGAG
Organism: Rapana venosa; assembly: GCA_028751875.1. Taxonomy (NCBI): domain Eukaryota; kingdom Metazoa; phylum Mollusca; class Gastropoda; order Neogastropoda; family Muricidae; genus Rapana; species Rapana venosa. Next base: position 57,140,983 of record CM054149.1, on the reverse strand, counting down.
AGTCATCGGTCGATCACTTAACGGACTAAGGGCTGTAGTTTATTTAATTTTATATTAAATATTAATAATGGTATATTATATTTACATTTCATTAGGATACTGTTTATTTTTAATATTTTTTTAGTTTAAAGTGGAAAATAAACTAAAAAACACACCACCCCCCCCCAACACACCAATACCCCCCTATTCCACACCCCATACTATTTTTCCCTCTATTTACAACCCTCCAATAATACTAATCCCATTTAAACATTAATCACACCTCCTCCCCCCCCCCCCCCTGGATAAAGCCCGGCACGCTGGTATGGGCGGAGTTGTCACTATAGGCACCATCGTAACGAACGTGGAAGCAGAGGATAAAAGATTCACACTCCCACACACTCACTCGCCATACACTTGCAAAATACACCATTTCTGTCAGGAATTATATTATTCTGTTGGTGGATATATTTCTAAGGAGAAAATTCTCAGTGCACAATTGTTGGGACCTGTTATGCATTCACTGGGGTTCCCTTTGTTCATTGCATGCGTGTTGAATATCACTGTATGGTAACAGCAGATTTCGCTGCTTATATTAGTGCTCTCTCCCGGTGAGATCGTACGCACCTCTCACTATATCAACAATAACAAATAATATATTTTAAAAAACCCTAAAACTATACCAACCAATACAAAAATATAAATAAAAAATTTCTCTCCAATACATAAAACCCAAAATATTTTTTCCCTTCTATTCTTTCACTCTTCGCCTCTCCAGGCCGGGATTGCTCGAAGATAAGGAAACAATTCCATCAATCCCCTCTTAAACCTCCTCCACCCCACAAAAAAAATACAATCAATAGGGGATATTCCTAGCACAGCGTTTTCCAGAAGTTGGGGCTGCTGGGTATCCTGACAATTTCCCAGGGCATGCCCACAGGGGGAGATCCGATCTAAAGTTAACGTGAGGTGTCACACCAACTCTGTGGTCTAGTTGCTCTCTGCCAGTCCTATGGAACTTCTCCGGGCCAGCGTATTAAGGGCGGGCACACATCACTTCCACGGCTTTACCTTCCCGGACCCTAAGAAGGGCAGGCACCCATTTTACAGATAGGTGAATGGGAAAATACTGTACTGAAGCCAAGCGCTCATACGGTCACCCATCCAGTTAGTTAACCACGCCGATGTGCTTAACTTTCGCTGGAGAAGCGCGCGCTCTGACTCCACTGAGCTAGCTATCCCCGTCCAGTTTCCCGGTTGTACACAGGTCTGTCGCCTCCGGTAAGCAGTGCAGGCTTTGAACGTCTGGTTCCATTTTGTTGTGGTCTGTAAGACATGGTGGCACTGTGGGGTTTCATGACTGGGTGCACATGCTGTCTTGTCCTGTCGTGTATGTTATATATTCTCCATAAACCCTTTAAAAAACTAAAACACAAATACCCCCACTATCCTCACAACACAAAAAAAAACCAAAAAAAAATTAAAAACAATCTACCCTTCCCCCTCCTCATAATCCCCCAATCCCCCCTTATTATACAATCAAACACCCCCCCTACCACACCACCACCCATTAGCAGCTGAGAACATCTTTCAATTAGGCGTTTTTGCATACTCACATAAAATTTGTATGCTTATTCGGCAAGCCAAAGACCTGTCTCGTTGTGTCTGTTGTCTGTCTTTTGTATGTTATGTCTGATCCGGTATGTTGTTTGGTTTGTTTGCTTTGGTTTGTTTGGGGTTTTTCTTGTTTGTTATTTTTATGTTTTATTTTTATTTTTTTTTCTTGGGTTTTTTTCTTTTTCTTAAGGATCTGTTCTGAATAGGTTTGTGAACTTTCATGAGTTTGCTGCAGTTGTTGATTGCATCGATCCATCCCTTGTGCTATGGACTCCAAGTCGAACATAAAATCATTTGTCATTGTCATTGTATTCTCTCTTCTCTTCTTCTCTCTCTCCTCTCTCTATCTCTCTCTCTCTCTCTCTCTCTGCGCTCGCGATGATTGTGTTGTTGGAGCTGTTATTGTGTGGTTGATTTCTTTTGTACAGCCACATTCAGTTCTTCATTCGGTCGTTCCCGCCTCGTTTCTTCCAAGTAACCTCCCCCCACTCCCCCTTAACACCAAAACCCACCACACCCCACCAACCACCACCCCCCCCACCCCCCAACACACTATAACACCACACACACTTTCATACTCACACACACACACGAACACACACACAACACAACACACAACACAAACAACACAATTACATTGCGGGTATTGTCTTAGCTAAACCCTTTGAAAAACATATCCAAAAAATCCGTATATGTCCTACTTGTAAATAACAGCTATGAAATGAAGAGTCTGCAGGTTTTGTAAAAATTCTGAGTATGTCCACATCAACTCTTATCGACAAATTACAGCAAATCTCCTTACACAACATCAATGAAATTAACATATACAGGCCTTGCTTTTTGTTGACCTGTGAACTAAGCATTTGATCTGTGTATCTTGCTCGGCCAGTTGTATTGCGGTAACTTCCTTGTTTACCTAATAACCACGATGAATGGTAATCTTTTGAAATGCTTGTTGTTCGAATAGGCAGCTTCTAGTAAGGAATAAGCCAAAAAACATAGAATAGTTAAATTACCATGTAGAAACATGTAACACAATAGTAAAACAAAACAACATATACATCAACCACAAATCCTACTATATCCTAAATATTCAAACAATATATCAATTCTAACCACCACCAAATCCTCAATAAACAATTACTACACAACATCCAACATCTTTCCCCACTATACATACATACATCTCCTTCCCCCCATCTCACCCAACAATATTAACACCCACTCTACCTTGATCATAATCCACTCCTAATTAGTCAACAATCACACTTACTAATCTCATATCATTTACTTACCTAAAAAACTAAACTAATCCCCCCCAAAAATTCCCCCAATAAAAAAAAATTTAACAATAATAAAATAATCAATTCACAAATAATTTCATATATATCACCTAAACCTTTAATAAAGAAACAATACTATAGACATATGATTACTCACTAAGTCATAAAACGTTATAGGTAAAACAACTAACATCCCACATATTAAACCTAAAGAAAAATATCCCGAACCCTTTACATACCTATTAGCTCCATCTTACCACACAGAACTATAAAATACTAAATATGCCATAAAAACTATACCCCACCATAATTTTCATTTTCAGGCAAATTGCACTCTCAATATAAAATTAATACCAAAAATACAGTTCCTACTAACCAACGCAAACATTAATATTCTATTACTTATCTCCATGCCCACCATCAACAATTCAACATCAAACATACAATCTCACAACTGAATCTCCCCCCCCACCAAAAAATAAAAATCATATCACTACAAACAATACCCATACAAATTTTTATTTCTTTTTCTTCTTCTCTTCCACAACATCAATCCTACATATTCCAACATCATACTACACCAATCCATAATCCTTATTCCCCCTTCTTCCCAAAAACCCCCAAAAAAATTACTAATCATATATATATAAAAAAAAACAAAAAAAAAAAAAAAAAAAAAAAAAAAAAAAAAAAAAACAAAAAAAAAAAAAAAAACAAAACACCAAACATAAAATAAATATAAAACCACTCAAAATTTATTATAATAAAACAATCAATAACTCTATCTCTTAATTAGTACTCATTACGTATCTGTTTAATTAATATACTATAATTAATATACCTCCTAATCAACTTAAAATCCAAATACACACACTTTTAAAACCCCCCCTCTCAAATCCAAAACTCAAAACCACAACCCAAAACCAAAAACAAAATAAAATACTTATTACAAACAAATTACACCAAACATAAAAAATAACACATACATAACCATAACATTATCATTTTTACAAATAAAACAATATTAACATTATTATTTATCAATAATAAACCATCACATAAACACCACCACAACAATAAAAAAATCTTCTCTCATGATGTATAGTTATTGTAATTTAGTCCACATCAAAAAACACTCCATACAGTATATTGTGATAATAGTTTTCTTTCCCATCTTACCC
>CM054149.1:57126923-57131923 GCA_028751875.1 Rapana venosa | reverse complement strand
CGTATTTTTATGGTTTTCTTTTATGTCGCTTGCTTGGGGGGGGGGAGGGTGTGTTGGGGGGGGCTGGGGGGGGGAGATTGCTATGAAAAGGTTCATTTCCCTCTTGTTTTTATTGTGACGACTATTAAGCTATTGTTGATTATTCATTAATGATGTATCCCTAACGGCGGCGGACTGGATGTTAAATGCATGTGTGACTTATTCATTATCTCGAAATAGATAAGAATTTTGTCATTGTCCATTGTCATTGTCTCTCTTCATCTCGCTCTCTGTGATGTACGTATCGCACCTGTCGTATGTACTCGAATGCTGTGCGCGCATGCAAGTGTCATGCTTTTCCCAGTTAATGTTCCTGTGGCGTTCACACACACACACCACACACAACGACACAAAGCTGTTCAGTTTCGCGGGTCGGATTGCTCGGATAGCCTTGTTAATACAGCCGTGTCAGTAAGACGTGTTTGGCTGCAGTACAGTACCGTACAGTACAGTCTAGCTACAGTACAGTCAGTACATTACAGTGCAGTACGTACAGTACATTACACGAGAGGTGTGGCGGCTCAGCCTTCTGTTTCACGGATTATCGTTTCGAGGTAATGAGCGTAATGAGGTCAGCCATATGGTTTATCCGCTCCTTCTCTAATCTGTGATTGTCCTTTTCCTCTTTTTTTCGTCGCGATCGGGCTCCCATCGGCGCAAGCCAAAACTATTGTTGTCTGTCATCTATGACCGAAAAGTAAGTTTCGCTGCCGTTAAGCGCGACAAGTCAGGCCCAGCCTACTCGACTTCGGTCGGGTGGACGAGTTGTTATCTTGTAAGTCTTTTATTGGTGGGGGGGCGGGGTAAAAGGGGGGGGGGGGGGGGGGGGGGTAGCAGAGATCAAGAGCAGAAATCAGACGTGTCAGGAGGTGATATGAAATTAATGCGAAAATTGGCAGGGAATAAAGAGGGGGATAGAAAAAAGGGAATTTGTTGCGCAGAATCTACCAGTAGGCGGGGTTGCTGGTCTTTACTTACCTTTGTCCCCATGGAGGGAAAGAGTTTTTAAAACAATATTGGTTAGTAATAGGAAAAACGCGCGGCCGGGGGAGAAGGGGAGGGGAGGGCGGGTGTTGGGGGGGGAGTTGTTAGGGTACAGTTGTGTTTGTTCTGTTGTTTCGTTTTTTTACAATTAAAAAAAAAAGAAAGTTGTACTTTGATGTCAGTTCGCATCTTTTTGCTGGCTTTGACTGTTGTTGTTTTGTTTGTTTGCGGGTTTTTATGTCTTTGGTTTTTGCTTGTTGTTGTATCTCCTTCTTCCTCCTCTTTTTCGTCTTCTTTTCTTCTCTTCTTATTCTCTTCTTCTTCTTTCTTCTCCTATCTTCTCTTTTTCTTCTTCTTATCTACATGTACAGAAGAGCGTTCAACCTCGCCTGCAACGTTTTAATCTTCCTTCAGACGAATCGAAAGGCGTACTGCAGGAAAAGTTTGCGAAAAGGTGGATTGGTGTTCTTGTGAGTCTCCAAGACTGCGAGCACCAACTCCTATGTCATGTGCAGCATTGGTGTGTGCTTGATGTGTGTGCTGAGTGAATGGGGGGTATTAGGTACAACTGTGTTAAACTTCGCACTTTTCCTTCTGTTTTTTTTCTAGATGATTTATTCATACCGCCACGAACAATGCTTCCACAGAATAAAAACAACTTTTTCTTAAAAGACTAGCCTTGACTCAAAACTCGTGTGATTTGTACAAAATTGGTTAGGTTAGAAAATTTGTGATTTTTCAGCAAACATGTACCCCTCAGTCCTTTGTCGTTGCTAGCGTCTAACAGCAATATGCATGCACGAGGCAACACTGTAGGACCCCCCAGGAAACTCTTTGGATTGGTTATTTCTAACTTTCTCGTGAACTTGTATTGCGTATGTTCTCAATTCATAAGTACAAGTGCTTTTTTCATTACTATAAAATATCGGTCATGGACTTCCTCGATTCTTTTGTTGGACTGCCTATATTGTTCTGCTCTTTATTTTGTTTCATTTTTCTTTTCTTTCAATCTCTACGCTTGTCGCATTAGTTGTAGGATGATAGGTGTGACCCTCATGGATTTTTGACTGGTCGGTGTTTGCCAGAAGCTCGCTTGCTGTTTCTGTCACTGCTGTATTGGAAACTATTCGTCAGTGGATCTAGTTCTGAGTCTTCTATCTCAGTGAGTGCTGCCATTCACTTCCTTGTTGAAAAATTTCTAATACTTGGGTCCTTAGTTCTCGAGATCAAATTGATCTGATGTATTCCGCTTGTGGATTTTCTTTAGACGTAGTCGGAAGTCATCATCACAAGATCATGATCTCTTCCCGATGTCAGCTCTGGGAAAACTTCGTGTCTGTGCGAGGTTTAACGCTAGACTGAAACCGTCTTTTAACCATGATTTAATCTATTTGGTTGTGGTGTTCTCCATTTGGGCTATGCCATGTCCATTTTCTGGGATTTCTTGTTGTGGGCAAAGGTATTCACTAGCTGGAGTGGTTGTTACTGGCAAACTCCAGGAGTCTCATGCCTCTTTCTTTGATTGGTTCTTACAATGTTGGCCCACAAACGCCCTCCAATCTTTTCCATGCATCTTCTCCTACCTTGGCGTTCCAGTCACCTTGCACAAACGGGATGTTTTTTTGGGAGTTTGATTTCAGCCCTCTTGTAGCCTGGTCATCAAATTCTTCAAGAACATATAGGGGCAGTCAACAAAGAAGCAGGAAGTCATGGACGGAGGCAAAAGAGAATATGGATCGGTGAACAGTTGCCAAGACTTGAGAAACATCAAGGAAAACAATAGCAAGAAAGCTATCAGCTGGTTGAAAGACCTGACTAGCACAAGACAGGGAAAAGGTTTAACAATCCAAAGACATAATGGATTGTCTCATGACGAAGGATATTTGGAACAGATGGACAGAAGACTGCTCCGTCTGTATAATATAGAACCGCAGAGATCAGAAGTCCTTAATGTACCCGCACAGACACAGCAGTCACCTATCTCGAGAAGAAGTGGAAACAGCAGTCAGATCGCTGAAAAGGGAATGGAAGTCGCAGGGGCTCGACAAATTCGATGATGTTGGTTCAGCTGGAGGGGAAGCATGATCAGCGCCTATAAGTATCTGACTAAAGATTGCAGAAGGAAAATGGCCAACACCCGATGGACTCCGTCACTCATCATCACTCCCAAGAAAAGGAAATCTACAACATTTGCCATAATACCGCACCAATCAGCTCATAGCCACCAAGCAAAGTCATGCTGCAGAATATTATTGAATAGACTGAAGCACAAGCAGAGACATCATTTGTGAGATACAAGCAGGTTTCAGATCAGGGCGCAGAAACAGACAAGATATTCAAACCTCAGAATACTTGTGAGCGGTATCTTCAACATCAACAAGACCTTTACCACGTATTTATCGATTTAAGAAGCATTTGACAGGGTGTGGCATGCAGCTTTGTGGGAACACTGAATTTGTACAGCATCAATGCAAACCTGATCAGGTCATCAAACAGCTGTACAGCGAGGCCACCAGTGCAGTGTACTACAACAAAAACATTGGAGAATGGTTTCGAACAACAGTTGGAGTAGGCAGGGCTGTCTACTCTCACCCACTCTTTTCAACATCTTCTTGAGAGAATCATGGCTGATGACTGGAACATCATGAAGGATCAGTCAGGCATTGGTGCAGAACGATCACAAACCTCTGCTTCGCAGATGACATTGATGGAATAGCAGGATCAGAAAAAGAGCTTACCAGCCTAACAGAACACCTGAATAAGGCCTCCAATACATACGGCATGGAAATCAGTGCAAAGAAGACCAAACTGATGACTAATAACACCAACGGCATTAGCACTGATATCAGGGTTAATGACTAGAAGCTGGAAACAGTTCAAAGCTTCAAGTACCTGGGAGCCATTGTATCAGACCAGGGATCCAAGCCAGAAGTAGTATGCAGGACTGCACAGACAATAACAGCTTTGTCAAAACTAAACACCATCTGGAGAGAGGAAAAATATCTCACTTATCTCCAAGATCAGACTAATGCGCTCCTTGTCATATCCTATTTCTGTATGCCTGTGAATCATGGACCTGATGCAGATTTGGAGAGAAGAGTACAGGCGGTGGAGATGAGATGCTTTCGGAGACTCCTTGGCATCTCCTACAAAGACACATAGCAACGAAGAGCGTGCATAACAGAATCCAGCAAACCATTGGACCTATGAGAACCTTCTAACGGATCGTGAAAAAGCGTAAACTTAAATGGTATGGGATGTCACAAGATCCAAAGGACTTGCAAAGACAGTTTTACAAGGCACTGTCCAAGGAGGAAGAAGAAGAGGCAGACCAAGGAAGAGCTGGGAGGATAACATCAGCGAATGGACAGGCCTAGAACTCAACAAAATCCTGAGAAAGGCAGAACAGAGAGAAGAATGGAGGGAACTGGTTGTTGAGTCTTTGAGGGTGCCCCCACGGTCGTCAGACTACGGGACAGATAGATAGATAGAAAATATCGGTGAAAATCACCCATTTTTTTCCGACTCGCATTCTATACAAGATACTACATGACCCGCAAGCTAATACAGGTGTGTAACCTGTATAAGCTGTACTGGGAGAGGGTGGGCTCTGCCAAAAGATTCAACCAGTCTTAGAGAGGGACACAGCCTGAAAACTTGGAGTACAGTGCAGTACACAGTACAGTGCAGTACAGTACAGTGCAGTACAGTACAGTGCAGTGCAGTACAGTGCAGTACAGTACAGTGCAGTATAGTGCAGTACAGTACAGTGCAGTACAGTGCAGTACAGTACAGTGCAGTACAGTACACAGTGCGGTACAGTACACAGTGCAGTACAGTGCAGTACAGTGCAGTATAGTACAGTACAGTGCAGTACAGTACAGTGCAGTACAGTACAGTACAGTGCAGTGCAGTGCAGTGCAGTACAGTACAGTACAGTGCAGTACAGTACAGTATAGTGCATACAGTGCAGTCAA
>CM054149.1:57106104-57126423 GCA_028751875.1 Rapana venosa | reverse complement strand
TTTTTTGTTTTATGATTTTATTTTAATTTTTCATTGCTGGGATTTAGAACAGGAATTTTTTAAACGTGACAGAACGGTACTTATTAATGAATCAGTTGGCAATTAATTTTGAAATATAAAAATGAACTTTTTGGCGGGGTTAATATGGGGTTGTGTGTGGTGTGTTGGGTGTGTGTGTGTGGGGTGTTGTGTGTGTTGCAAAGCAATTCAAAGTCAAAGTAAACTTTTATTTTCAGAGGGTACATTAAATAAGATGATTTTGCTTTTTTTTATAAAGCCATCTATCAAAAAAAAAAAAAAAAGCGATAAAAAAAAAAGATAAGTTATGCAGACTAGAATTAAAAAAAACCAATCTAATCTAGGGAAAACCCAACAAATCAAAAAAAAACCCAATAAATATGCATATGTGGAATTAAAATAAAACAAAAAACCCGAAAAATAAAACCATAAAATTCAAATAATTCAAAAATCCAAAAAAATCCCCGCAAAACAAAACAACAACAATAAAAAAAAAACCCAAAACCAAAAACAAACAAAGAAACAAAAAAAAAAAAGAAAAAAACAACCAACTGTTTCCCTCCCCCCCCCCCCCCCTCACACACACAGTACACAAAAACCTTCAACCTAAAAAACTGAATAAAACAACAAAAAAGGAGATCAACAAGGGGACAACCACAACAAGAATAAACAATCAAAAAAAACACAATATACATACTAACAAAAACAGGACTATAACAAACAAGGAAACGAATAACACCCAAAGACAAATGAAGAAAAATATAAACTAAAAAAAAGAGAGAAAAAGAGCCAAAATACCCCTCCCCCCCCCCAAAAAACCCCACCCAAACCCAAAAACAAAAAAAAAGGCAAAAAAAAACAACCCCCCCCCCACCAACCAACAATAAAAAACAACCCCAAAAATTAATGGATATAAACAAGAAACATGTTCTTTTTAAACACTTTACAACACATACACACCTCACCCATATCCCCTTTACCACATAAAAAACTCTGTGTGTGTGGTGTGTGTGTGGAGAGAGGGGAGGAGAGAGGGAGAGAGAGAGAGAGAGAGAGAGAGAGAGAGATAAAAAACACTTGTACTGAAAGAAAAAGGCCGTTTTGGGAACAAGAAGGTTTCAGTTTCACAGTGGCAAGATTTGAACGTCAAGAAGTACCCCTAAAATTTGAATTTTAATCTGTGTCGCGTGTTCTTTGTCTACGTCACACCGCATTTTTCAAGAAAAAGTGTAAACGGCTTACTTTATCACACTCTCAATATAAACTGAAGCATAAAGTAGGCCTAAGGGGGTTCCGTGAAATGGGAGGGTTCGACAACAGAGTCACTGTTTTTTTAGGGGACGAAAAACCCAAGATGGGGGATTCCACACGTAAATTGCAGCAGCCAACACAACCCGGGAAAAGGTCCTTTCCTTAGTTTTCCTGCAAGAGTGGGGATGTCCACATTTTTTGTTGCTATCAATGAAAAACGTGACATTTATTTCACAGTATCCGTTTTATTTTATTTACTTTAGATCCCACGTTAAAGTTTTTTTAATGTAAAAATTTCTTGCCTGAAGTTGTTTTTGAAAGCCTGGACAATTTTGACGTTGCCAGAGTTCATAGAATAGCTGGTGAGAATTAGTTGTCATCATCACATCTGAAAAGAAAGCCCCTTTTGTGCCCAGGAAATTGGGGGGGGGATATTTAGTTTAAGATCGTATCAATTAATGAATTTATACTTAAACAGTTGTACCCACCACTGAACATCTCTCTCGAGTCTCTCTCTCTCCACCATGCAAAAACAACGTCATACACACACAATGTTTTAAATTTAAGATTTAATTCACCTTTGACCCCTCTTGATTTAGGCATTGGATTTTGAAAATCAAATAATAATTTCATCACACACACACACACAACACACACACCCACACCACACAAGGGGACAGGAAAGCCTGGGGGTTTAAGTATGCGCTCATGACTTTTGGGTTTTGACCCATTCAAATCTCATTAATCCCCGGATTTAACATCAGTGCCGACCCCTCCCCCCCAAAATCCTTAATGACTAATAAACCAAAGTCCGGGTGCAACACACGCAGAAAATTGCGACAGGGAAAAAAAGTTCTGTTTTTTGGAAGAGTACTAATTTAATAAATACTCGTATTTATATAATTATTTTTTAAAAGCAAAAACAAGTGACAGAACAGATAGAACATTTACAAAAAACGCACACATTGGGTTGGATGTAAAAAAGCACAAAGGTTTATTCCATTTTCCTGGAAAAAAAAGAAAAAAAAAGAAATTATACATACACACCAAGTGCCCTCACACTCACACACGTACTCTCTTCTTTGCGCGGGTGCGTGCACTCTCTCTCTCTGCGCGCATGCCACGCCACCCACACACACCACACAACACAAAACGGGTAGAATTTTTAGTGTGTGTAATGACATTAAAATGTAATTTTTTTGTGCAAAAAAAGTGCAGATCCATGAAAAGGAGTGGAAAAAAAAGAGACAACTGGGGAAAGGGCTATTTTATGTGAGTTTTCAGCGATATAAGATAATTTCTATATCTATACCGGGGTTCAAGAGCACCAAACCTTTATCCCATTGTTTAAAAAAAATCTGATCAGGTTTTTTGTTTTAGGTTTTCTGTCCCTTTTGTTCAGGTTGATGGGGTTTGGGTTTTTTGAGTGTGTGTGATTGGATATTATATGACAAAAGATTGGCGTAAAAACTAGTAACAAAACAACTACTAAGTCATAAGTGGGAACTCTGAGCCTTATCTTTTTTTCTAATTTAAATTATCTTTTTTCAGGGCATTTTTTCCCTTCATTGTTGAAAATTTGGGGAGGCCGGGGGTTTTTTCAATGATAAATTTTTCCCCCAGCCCCTGCTGTGAAAAATTGTATTTGGGTAATGACTGCATTGACTCTGTGATCTTCCGTGTTTCAGTCTGCTTCATGATCAGCGGACTTTTTTTGCTGTATAACTATAACTGTTTACAGGTTTTTGGGTTTTTGTTAGTTTTGTTTTTTTTGTTTTGTTTTGCTGTACAACTATATAATTATTAAAAGTTACTTTTTAAGGGTTTTTGGTTTGGTTACAAGTCAACTTTTGTTTTATTATTTTTCATTTTCGGGGTTCGTTCAGTTTCTACTTTTATTTCGTTGTTTTAAAAACGGTCATTTTTATTTCTCTCCCTAATGGGGCATGTCCCCTCCGCCAGGGCACCCTTGAACATGCTCCCCCCCAAACACAGCGACGGGGATTAAACCTTTCGGGGAAAAAGGGAAAACCCACTTTCTCTACTTTGAAGTCTGAAAGGGAAGATTTAGTGCGTCATTTCTGGATTTGTTAGTTGGATTGTGTTCCCCGAACGTTCCATGTCATCACTTTAAACGTCGCGGGGGAAAGGTTTATCAATCAGTGCTGATCCTCTGATTGGAGTTCTGTCCCCTTGTTGCATTCGTCATTTGGACTTTTTTCCCACCCCTGGAGAAGGGGACTGACTGGGGTTTGTTGCACTGCAGGCCCTCAGAGTCGGATGAATGTGACCCGCACAGGGCCACCACCCCCAAAATTTCCCCTTTTCAGGGGCTTTTTCCCCCGGACTTTCATCGGGCTGACTCCACCCCCTGAAAGTCCTTTAGAGGGGCGTAAACTGATGTCCCATGTGCAAATCACACAAAACCCTCTCACACACACACACACACTCATCACACATGCCCCCAAAACGCACTAAAACCGTTTCACCTTAGGGAAGAGGGGCCCCTTTATTCTAGAGTATTCTCCTTTTGGAAGAAAGGCCTCATGGGGTAAGACAGATCCCAAAATCCCCCCCAACAAACCCCCCCCCCCCCCCCCCTCAAACTCCACACTGGTGCGTGTTTAACATCATCACTGAAGTTGGAATGGGGCTTTAGTTTAGGACTCCATTTACCTGCGCTATTGAGAGTTTTTCCTTTTGCGATGTGTCCTTTTACCTGTGTGTTGTTTTCATGGCTTCATTTGTGTATATTGTAATGCAGTGTGATTGAAAAATTGGTTGTGTGTGTGAACAGTTGGTAAAAAGCACTTTGAGGGGCCCTCTGTACAAGAGTAGTGCGACTGAAGACTACATGTGTTGATGCAGGCGACAAGCCAATCCACAGGGGGGAAATCGGGGCAGCGGGAGGACACTGTCGTTCCTGATCAGCTGCCAACCTCAGGGGGACGTTGCGTTGGGCCCCTTGGGGACAGAAGGGGGGGGGGGGGATGGTGACAATGGACTGGAGTGAGGTACCGACCAGGAAGAGCTGAAGAGAAGGGGAGAGCAAATTTTTCGGGGAGTCGGGAAACCCGACCAGGACCTGGAGTCAGCAAAAACACGGGCACTTGTACCTATAATTGTCTCACAAGAAAAATCATTTCAGATTGCTATAAACTTCCAAAAGCTTAAAAAAAATTTCATACACAAACAAAAAACCCGGGGTGCACACACACACACCGCATACACACACCCCACACACACACACACTCACACCACACACACTCCACCACACACACACCACACACACACCACCACACATCCACAACACAACAAAAACCCACACACACACAAAAAAAAACACCCACACACACACACACACACACAACACACACACACACCACACACACCCATGGGGGAAACAAGTTTTAAAAACCTTGATTGGAAAAGAAAAACTTAATCTTTTTTACGCGTGTCGCAGTGCGCATTCAAACACGCGCACCCCCATACACACACAACACCCCAAATATGAACACATTTTGATCACAAAAACACACACACGTGCACCCACGCACCATAATGCCCATTTTAGAAAAAGACTAAACACACACAACACACCACACAACCCACACAACACACGCATTTGACTCGGGGGGGTAATCAAGAAGTAAAACTGTTTGGTCAGTCTGTTTTGAATTTAGAATTCGAAGACTACGGAAACAAAGGAAAATTCTTTTTCTATTTTTTTATTTTAGCCCGAAAGCGGCGCCCAAAAATTCCGAAAAAATAGCATGACGGAGGGAGAGAGTTGTTGCATCAGCCCAACTGAAGCACCGGGACGGACTTTGTCTACAGCCCGGTGGTTCGACCCTTCCACTTCATCTTCCTCCTGTGGACCCCTGAAGACCTGAGTTACCTGGAGGGTGTCCGGGGGAATTAAGGGTGGGATTTTTCAGTCTCCCAGGCAAACTTCAAGGCAGACCTGCCAGTCCCGAAATTCTTTTCATAAAACCGGGGCTGCCTGTATTGCAGAGTTTTGAGAAAGGGCATAAAAAAGGAGGAACTGAAAACAGGAGACGGAGAAGGCCATAAAATGCCAAACCCCCCCCGGGGAAAACATGACAAAAAGGAAGAAGAAGAAGAGTATGTGCAGAAAATCAAAATGCCGTTAATCCTGTTTTATGTCACCCTTTCCCAGGGGGTAACAAGGCAACCCAGCATGCATCCCTGAAGTGGGAAGGGGCTACCTTCATGGGGCAAAAGGGAAAAGATACAAAAAATCTGACCATTGTAAACCGGGGAGCTCTACCCAAGGGAGCAGGGAAGAAAAGAACAGTCGCCTGTAGTGGCACACCCCTTCTTTGGCCGGCGGGACATTTTCCTGGTCTGGGGGAAGGGAACCCATTTGGCAGAAACTGCTCTTGCCTGGGAATAGGAATAAATTTTAAATTAAACATTGTTATTTTAGAAGAAATATGATCTTTCTCTATTAAATTGTGGTGTTTTGTTTGGTTGAAAATGCAGCAACAACAATATTATAAAAGCAGAAATTTAAAGGGCCCAAAAAAAAAAACTCACCGCATGTTCAAAATGAAACCCACCCCACGAATTGGAGGTGTTACTTCAAGGGAGCATTTCTGTGATACACAGGCCCCCCTTTCTTGCAAATGACAGCACGGGGAACGGTTAAACACAGCAGCCTTTTTTTTTACGCTGACTGTATTATAACTTTTATTTATCAGAAAAAACCCTTTGGTTTTGGGTGCCCAAATATGGGCAGACTGTGAAAATCAGCGTTTCCAATTACCTCATACTGCCACAATCACGAAAAGTTTTGTTTTTGCTGAATTATTTGTATAAAAAAGGGTGTATGAAACATAATTCTGTGCAAGTCGTGAAAAGAAAGAACCCATGTCCAAAAAATCGGGGCCATGCAGTGTTGATCTTCTCTTGCCCAACACTCAGACAGTATGCGGTTTCCCTTAGAGCACAACTGTGATGCGCTGCGAAGGTTGACAATCCCCCCAGGCATTCATTTTGGGTGTGTAGAAATTGTCATTTTTTCAGTTTTTTGGGAAAAAAGGGAGGGAATGACATAAGGCAAAATCGACAAAGGGTGGAAAAAAAGGAAAAGGTAAAAAAGCGATAGAAAAAAAGGGGGGAATTTCTAGCAGGGGTTTTTCAGGTGGAGAGTGTTTTAACTGGGGGGCCCCCACCCCCAGGGGGGGACAGTGTTTTTCTGAGCAAATTTTTTTTGTTGTTGTTTTTGTTGTTCCGGGCTAGAGCTCAGAGGTTCCCCAGGGGAATTTTTGCTATGCGGGCCGTTTTCACCCCGTAAAGGGGTAGCCGCTTTTCCATTTCAGGATCGGTGTCTGAACAAACCCCTGGTGCAGTTGAAAACAAAAATTGCCCCCCATTCCTAGGGGCACACAGGCCCACTTTTCGAAAAGCGGAACAGGTTTTAAACATGTTGAAAGAGGGTTCGGTGGTTTGGTTTTTTGCACATGGGTCCTCATTTACGTTTATCCAAACTCGGACTTGGGGGACGGGGTCGGCACTGTTTTAAACCCCAGGTAAAATCCCCTAAAATGTTCCCCCGTGGTGGTCAATCCTGAGCCGTCAGATCCTGAGTGCAGTGCTCTGACCCCTAGGCTTTCCTCCCGGCCCGCCCATTGCATTCGGTGGGATGTGTGCCCCTGCTGCTGCTGGTGCTGGTTTTGTTTTCGTGAACGGGTCATGACATCAGGGACACCCCCAAGTCCCCAGCCTTCCCCTGTAAAGGGAAGAAAAGCACCAGCCCCTCCTTCACCTCAGCCTGGGCCCCACTGTCCGCTCATCTCCTGAACATTCCCTCCCCCGCTGCGGGCGTTTCAGGGATGGAGGAGGCCAGGATCACTTGCACCATAAGTGGAAAGAAGGGTTTCCCCTTGGGGAAGGATTGTACGTGTACGAACCATGTTTTTTTTTCACTTTTGTACATGTCTTTGAATCTGTGTTTTTTTCATTTTTGTACAGTGTGTATTAATCGTGTTTTTCTTCATTTTAGGAAAACTTATGCTTTTATATCATACTCGGTGAGGGGGGTAAAAGGCCAAAAGTCCCCGTACGCATAATCTCTTCTTGGGGAACCCCAAGCTTAGCCAAGGAATGAGAAGAAAAACCCCCCCCCCCCCCTTCCCAAAAACAAAAACTTTATTACAGGGTTTACATCAGACAGCAAAAAAACCCCGTAATATATGACTTTTTTTTTAATTTAGTTTGTCCCCCAAATGGGTGACGCATAATCAGGGCGGTGGAGGGAGAACATGCATTCCATCATGATTGCATTCCCACTGTACATCGTGTCAGTGTGAGGTGTGACAGGGAAAAGGGCAGGGCGCCTACCTCCCCAAAAATTTTTTCCCGTTTTTTAGAAGAAAGTGATGTAAAACTTTATACTCTGGTTTTGAGTGAAACCTGGCTTGTTGTTAGCCAGTTTAGACTGTTGTGTTGGGGGGTGGGGGCTGGTCCTGCAGTTTTGATTTTCTTTTCGGGAGTGGGGGGGGCCCGGGAACTTGCTACTCTTTCTGTTGTTGTTTTTTGTTGTTGTTTTTCCCCAGAAATGCCTTTCACTTCAGGAAAAACCCCGTATTTATAGCCCTGGCCTTCACCCCTTAAAAACCTGGAATGGGCAGTGAGCTAGCTTCCAAAAGTCTCAGAGCCGCCATTTTGCAATTTTTTTTTGTTTCAAAGCAATTTTTGTGCTGTTATTTTAAATTTTTTTTCAGTAGTCCGTCATGGTGATTTTTGGGGTAACTGCTGCTAATAAAAATATAATAAATGGGGAAATTATATAGCGCTTTAAATTTTCAAAACAAATCAAAGCGCATGCATTCAACCCAACTTATCCAATCATGCAAACCCAAAACAACAAGCAATATTTTGATAAAAAATATTTCCCAAAAATGGTAGGCTCAGACAAATCTAGGAAAAAAATTTCAATGTCAAATTTTTTAAAAAAAAAATGCACACTCCATACCACACAGGCCATATACTTTAGCAGGGGATGGGGCATTTGGGTTAGTAAAAGGGGGACATTTTTGAAAGAAACGGGGGGAAAACTTAGTTTGAAATAAATTTCTTGAGGCGGGTTTAAAAAGGGCATAGCTAGTTTCGACGAAGAGAGGGGGACTATTCAGGACGGGACCCGAAATAGAGAAAGAGCGACGGCCAGCAGTGGGTTTGGGTTTAATTAGTTTTCGAAGCAAAGTATCTGCACAAGCGGAGGGAACGGAAGGAGTGTACAGGTGAAGACATTCACAGATGGGGGGGTGCGTTTTGTAAGGACATTTGTAAAGGGTACTGATCTTAAATTTACTCTCTTGGGACAGGGAGCCAATGGAAGATCACAAGGGGGGGAAGTGCTCAGATTTTTTTTTTTAAAAACTATCGGCGGGGGAGTTTTTTATATGTTAAAAGGGGTGGGAAAATGACGGCAGACCAGCCAAAAGAAATTTCAATTGTCCGATGTGAAAGAAGAAAAGTGACAAATTTTAGTTGCATTGGAGCGGTACTTTTGAATTGCACTAATACCGTAAAAGGATATAGCATGACGCAGGTCGGGGATTAAATTTTTTTCAAAAGGGTTATGTTATCGAAACAACACCAGATACTTCACAACATGGATAAGGGACTGAGTATTTCCCCATTCATTTCAAGGGCGTTGAATGGAAAAGTTTTGTTTGGGCCCTTCGAGCATGGCTTCGTTTTTTTTGCATTCAGCTTAATTTGTTCTTATCATCCAATTTTGAATATCTTCAAAGCAGGGGGATATTTGCAGGGGAAAAAGGCAGATTTTCAGAGTAACAGCTTAGAATCTGAGTATCTGCGTAAAAAAAATGGTTATTTATGACGGTTTTTATATGGACCTGGCATGTAAAAAGGGGAAAAAACAGGGGGTAGAACTGACCCTGTGGGACTTTTCCCCACCAGTTTGGCAGTATTTTGAAGCTTTTTACTGCAACTGTCTGGGTCGGGCAGAAGGGATGAAATTTAAAACCCGGTGAGGGGGTGCCCTAACCCGAACGTTTTTTGAAAACGGGGGGTGAAGAATTGATGGTCTAAGGGTTGAAGGGCCCCGATAATCGAGTAGAGTGGAAGGGAGATTTTTACCCCCCGGGCAAAGCCAGTAGAAGGGGTGGTACTAATGGTTTCAGTGTGTTTGGTTGACGCGAAAGGCAGACTGAAACTCAGGAAAAGATTTTGGAGGAAGGTGTTGCTAACTGTTTGAGAACACTTTTTAGGACTTTAAAATAAAAGGTAGATTTGGAAAAAGGTTTAATTCTTCAGATGTTTGGGCAGGGCACTTTGTGAGTAAGGGGTGACTACAGCATTTTGAGAGTGAGGAACATTTCCAGAAACAAGAGTGGTTTTAAAGATTTTCGTGATATGGGTAAAGTTAAGGCAGGCACTGTGTGGAAAAGAGAAACAGGTAGGGTCAAGAACACATATTTTTATAGCATTTCTTTCGAATGTCAGATTTCTTTCTCATTGTTTGGTAATGGAAAAGGGGGGGAACAAAGGAGGGAGTGCCAGAGAATTGGGACAGGGAGTCCCAGGGGAAGAATCTATCTCTCCCTCCCCCTCCCCCCCTCCATACTTTTCCCTTTCCCTCCCTCCCCCCTCTCTCCTTTGGGTTCGATTCCCGTTTTAGGGGTATTTTCCCCCCGAGTTTAAACATGGCAGACCCACTCTCCCCAAAAGCCGGAGAGACTATAAACCGGGCCCGCGGCGAAACCCACGCAGAACAACTTGCCACACGTTAAATCCTGTTCCGCTTTTCGTAAGAGTAGGCCATTTTGGCCCCTGGGGGCAGATGACAGAATTTTAAAACCCATACACCGGGGACAGGAGTAAAAAAGCACCAAGTGCTTATTCCCAATCTCCCGATATAAAAATTTTTTTATTTTTAATGTGACCAACCCCCCGCATACCCCCTCCCCCTTCTTGCTTTTTTTTTGGAAAGCTCCCTTCCCTTTCACGCTTATTCCATTTTCCCGAAATAAATAAGAAAAAATAAATAAGTTAAAAATAAAGTACAAAAAAGGGTACACACGGTATTTAAATTTGGGGGCTACGATATCTTTTTAGAGGGAGTGGAAAAAAAATGTTTGGGGATTTTTACAATTTGTAAACATAAAAAAATGGGCAGGGTACTTTTTTGGGGGGGTGAGGGCATAAGCAATCCCCGTAGTCCGAGAAAGTTTGGAAATAACATCAAATGAGGTTGTCTGATCCACCGTTGACCCCGCGCTGCATATGCAGTAAGGGAAACTAGCAACACAAAGACGAGGGTCAGTTTTTGCGAAAAATTAAAAAATTTCAAAAACCACCAAAATTTGTTCAAAAAACACATAATTTTTAGTCAGAGGCATCTTTTCCAAAAAAATGGTTTAATTTCGGGAGCCTTGCGGCGGTATGAAAAGATTACTGAAAAAAAAAAGAAAAGAGTGATTTTTTAAAATACCCGGGGGCAGCCTTTTTGTCTGCCATTTGTACCCCGAAAAAAAACTTTCCCCCGGGCAGAGTGACAGCCCATTGCGATGTTTTTCATAATTTTGAATTACACATGAGAGGCAAGGGCCTGTCAAAATAATTTTTATTATTTTTAACAAAAAAAAAAAGACCTTGCTTAAATAACCCAAAAGCCTTTGGTCAGTTTCGCTCTTTTTTTGACATGCACGGACTTTGAGAAAAAAGAATGATCTTCCGATGGAGTTCCGAAGGACCCATCAGATCATGCGTTCTTACGTTTTTAAAAAAACATGACCGGAGCCCTTGTGCAGGGGTTGACAAACTTAAAAAAGCCCTAAAAGGGCCCCGATTTTTGAAGATCCAAAAAAAGGCCCCTAAAAATGATACGTAGGGGGGGGGAGGCCCAACAAACCCCAAAACTGGAACCATGGTGACAGTTTCTGTTGAAAAAAGATTTAAAAAAATATCAAAATAAAAACTTGTGGGGGAAATAAAGCAAACGGGGTGTCCAAAATGATTTTCCATAAAAATGTGTTTCTGTATTTGTTTTTTTCCGGGAGGGAATTTGTATTTGGGGTCATTTTTGCTTCAAGTTATTTTTTACTTTTAGGGAGGGCTATATATGGGTATGTGTTTTGTTCGGTGTGTTTTGAAGGTGGGTTTAAAAAAAGCAAAAACCCCCTTTTTTTTTTATTTTGGCAAATCCTTTTCGGAATTTTTTTTGAACGCGCGCTTAAATAGGAAAACCAATTTTCTCCTGTGCCAGCACGTTTTTTAAAAAAGAAAAGGAACCTCCCGTGTCGAATGGAAAAAAACAATAAATCTGAAAAACCCAAAAACTTTATTTTAGGGTTTTCCCCGGTTCCTTTTAGAATCAAACAACCCGTTTTGAATGAAAGGGCCTTTTTTTGCAAACTTTTCCAGCTCAAGTGGGGCGTTTAGTGGAAAACCAAAAATTGAGCTTTTTTATTATTGGGGGATTTATCCCAAATTCTGCAAAAAAAAACAAATTGGGGGTAAAAAAATTTAAAAAAAAAATGGGAGATTTGGGGCCTTTTTAAGCCAATGTGGCGTAACTTTCTCATTGAGCCCGGATTTGATAAATAATGTTTTCCATGTAAAGAAATTTACTAGAAGTCTTTGCTCTTTTCCGAAAATTTAGGCCGCCCGGGGTTGTTTTGGTATCCGATGGAATTTTAATTTTAAAAAGGGGAAATTTTCACTAAAAAGGGCTTGGGGGTTTGTTCACAGTTTCTGTCCTGGTAACCCTGTACTTTGATAAAAAAACAGTTACAGGTGAATTTTTGGGGAAGTGTCCCGAATTCACTTTGAGAAAACACTTGTTTAGGTTTTTCCTTTTTCTTTTGGGTTTCAAGACATGGATGTGGAAATTCCAAAATTCCCTCACATCACGGGTTTTAGTTTTTACTGGTGAAGATTTTAAATTTATTTTTTGGGGATCTACGAAAATGATTTTAAAACATTTTATTCTAGAACTTAACTTTTATTTGTGTCAATAACCATACCAACATTTTAGTTTTAGACAAAGATTTGCTTTTTGGGTTTGAGATTGGGTTCAAGTAAACTGTACACAGGTTTACAATTTAACTTTGATACCCCGCAGTACACCAAAAATTTTAAATAATGGCCCCCCAAAAAGCCACAAGCCCTAAATTTTCCCCCACCAAGTCTGTTGAGCCCTGTTGAGTCGGGGAGTTTTGCTGTAAAAATGACAGTAAAATAAACTTCTGAAAAATGTCAGATCACTTGCCGGCGGGGTTAAATTTACTTTTTACAGTCCAAACTGGGTTTCTTTACAACTTTTTGTTTTGTTTAGTGATAGGGGGTTTTTGACAACCCGTTTTTAAAAACTTTAGATCCCTAAAGTAAAAATTCTAACCCCCCGATATAATACAAACGCCCCTCAAATGTTTAAAAACCAAAAATACCCAAGCACTGCCACTGTCTTGCCCAGAAACTAAAGCAGAGACATCAACCATAGAATAATTTAATTTTTTACTTTTACTACTTTTTTAGGGCCCATTTATATATCCCCCCCCCCCCCCCTTCATATCTTTTGGGGGATGGGCACACAAACCCCAAAACCCCAAAATATATATATGATGCCGTTTCACACAAAGCGTTCATGCATCAAATAAATTAAACAGAACTTTGCCCAACACAGTGACAATGAAGTGCAACAGTGACAGACTCGCACCACACACTGATACACGACTGCAACACATAAAAACAACCCCTGATAACTTTTCAACACAAACAGGAAACCCCAAAACCACACCATGTAAACACACCTTCATGCCCCATTTTTCTGAAAACTCCCTAAAACAGTATATTCAGTAATCTAAAACTAGCATTTGAAATTGTGAAAGGTCTTTGTCACAGTCCAATAGGACATTTGTTATAGTTACATTAACGTTAATGGCTTGTTTTTGTTTGTTTTTAATTCCTGTTGCATTGCCAAGTTTCTTTTCAAGATTTAAATTTTTAAAAATTTTAAACAACACATCCACCTCACCTGTTTTTTTGTTTTGGTTTGTTTGTTTTTTGTTGTTTTTTTCCCCCGTCTAATATCACTAAAATAATAATAATATATGGAATTTATATAGCGCTGAATCTTGTAAAAAAACAAACAAATCGAAGCGCTTGCACTCAATCATTTACAGGCATGCAACTCTCCTTAAACATAATGAACAACAGATTTCAAAAACCATGCGCGCGCACGTATGCACGCATGCACGCACACGCACGCACACACACACACACACACACACACACACTCGGAACAACACTTAAAAGGTGAAAGATGCTGTTGAAAATTACGGACAGATATTTGGGGGGAAAGTCTCAGGTAGGAAATAAGTGTGTTTTGAGGCTGGATTTGAAGGTTTCAAGTGAAGGCTTTTGGCGAAGTGAAAGAGGGAGGTCATTCCAGGTGGATGGACCAGAAACAGAGAAGGAGCGACGGCCAACAGTGGTTTGTTTGAATCTGGGTGTTCGAAAGCACAAAGTATCTGCGGCTGAACGAAGGGAACGGGATGGAGTGTACAGATGAAGACAGTTACAGAGATAAGAGGGTGCAGATTGTGGAGACATTTGAAACAGAGGTATTGATTTTATACTCCAGTCTTTGTGAGACAGGCAGCCAGTGAAGAGATCGCAGAAGGGAGTGATGTTGTTCAGATTTTTTCTTTCTTAGGACCAGTCGAGCTGCAGTGTTTTGTATGCGTTGAAGAGAGTGGATAGATGATGCTGGTAGGCAAGCCAAAAGAGAATTACAGTAGTCTAAACGTGAAAGAATGAGAGATGTGACAAGAATGGAAGTTGCATCAGTGGACAGATACTTGCGAATCGCGCTTATGCGCCGTAATTGATAGTAGCAAGACTGGCAGGTCTGGGTGATGAATTTTTTCATAGAGAGTGTGTTGTCAAGAACTACTCCTAAATACTTCACAGAGTTGGACAAAGGAACTGACGTATTGCCGAATTCTATGAAGTTTTTGCGATAGAGGAAAGTTTATGTTGGGTCCCTATGAGCATGGCTTCGGTTTTATCGGCATTAAGTTGTAAACTTGTTCTGAGTCATCCAGTTTTGAATGTCTTGAAGGCAGTAGGACATATTTGTCAGGAGGGAAGGCAAGTTTTCAACAGTATCACGCACTGAAGCTGAGTATCATCGGCATAGAAATGATGATCAATATGGTGGTTGTTATTATATGTGAAGTGGAACAGTGTAGAGAGTAAAGAGAACAGGCCCAGGACTGATCCCTGCGGGACTCCACATTCCATTTTGACAGGTTTTGATTGAATTTTGTTTACAATAACTTTCTGGAACTGTCTGTGAGGTATGAAGTAAACCAGGTGAGGGCTGATGCCGTTATATACCAAACGTATTTTGGAGGTGAGAAAGAAGAATTGAGTGATCTATGGTATCAAAGGCTGCAGATAAGTCAAGAAGAGTGAGGAGGGAGATTTTCCTGCATCAGAAGCAAGTAGAAGTGTATCTAAAGTGTGGACTAGGGTGGTTTCGGTGCTGTGGTTGGGGCGATAGGCAGACTGAAAAGTGGGAAGAAGATCATTGGAATGAAGGTGACTGTTGAGCTGTTTGAGAACGACTTTTTCTAGTACTTTAGAGACAAAGGGTAAGTTTGAGACAGGCCTATAATTCTTCAGAATGTTGGGATCGAGGTCGTGCTTTTTCAGTAGAGGTGTGACTATTGCTGTTTTAAGAGCTGATGGAAAATTTCCTGACACAAGAGATGAGTTTACTATTTTAGTGATAATAGGTACAAGTTGTGGAAGGCATTGTGAGAAAACAGGAGCAGGTTATGGATCAAGGTCGCAGATTTTATAGTCATTTCCTTCAGAATTGTCATGATTTCTTGTTCACTTGTGGGATGGAAGGAAAAAGAGGAGTGGCAGTGAACTGGGATCAAGAGGCGCAGGCTGAATGAGTCTGATTCAGTCTGGAGCGTATGTTTCGAACTTTGTCTGAGAAGAAGGCAGAAAAAATAATAAATAGCTAACACCACCTGGCTATAAGACTCTTTCCTTCCCCCGACTCTCTCGTGGAGGTGGCATCGCTGTCGTTTACAAGGACACGCTGCATCCGGCTCTTTCTTTCTGCCACTCCCTCCCTTTCTCACCGGAATCTTTCGAAGTCTGTGAACTCAACCTCAACCTACCCGGCCATTCTGTCACCTTCTGCTGCCTTTACCGCCCACCTCCCAGCCGTAAAAACAATCTGACATCTTCCCTTTTTCATCAAGAATTCCAATCTCTCCTTGATCACTACAGCCTCTCTCCCAAGAAACTTATCATTCTTGGCGACTTTAACTTCCACTTTGACAACCAGTCTTCTCCTGACGTCAAGCGTCTTTCTCTTTATTTGTCTAACCACTCTCTGTCCCAGCTGGTAAATGAAGCTACACACAGATCGGGTCATATTTTAGATTGGCTCATCACTGATGTTTCACTAGATCTCATCAGCTCTGTATCCGTCACTAATGAACTGCTTTCTGACCATTCTGCCATTCTTTTCTTTCTCAACATTGCAAGGCCTATTAAAAGAAAAGTGCATCACCCGTCGCAATCTCAAGTCCATAGATATCCAAACTTTCTCTACCAAGCTGCTGAACGCCTATCACAAATCCTGACCACACTGACCCGTCTAAACACTACAACACTGTTCTTGGCCAACTGATCGATGAGCATGCGCCTCCCACCGACCTCATTCTTCCTGATAGGCCCTGCGCCCCATGGTACACCCATGATATCCTGGTCGCAAAACGCAAACGCCGACAACTCGAGCGACAATGGCGTTTAAAACAAAAACTGAAATAAAATAGCAACTCCTTCGAAAACAAATCAACAAAGTCAAAACCTTAATCCATTCAGCAAAGACAAAGTATACTCTGCTCAAGTTCTTGATGCTACGTCCATGAAATCTCTCTTTTCCCTCACCTCAACTCTTCTGGGATCCGCAAAGGCAAGCCCTCTACCCACTGTTCACAGCCCTTCCGAACTTCCTGCTATATTTTCTTCATTCTTTCTCTGACAAAGTCCGCAACATTCGCTCCAGACTGGATTCAGACTTCTTTCCAACCCGCACCCTCTGACCCCATTCACTGGCATTCCTCTCATTTTCTTTCATCCAACAAGTGAGAATGAAATCAAGACAATTCTGAAAGAAATGACAATAAAATCATGTGATCTCGATCCTATACCTGCTTCTCTTCTCACTCAGTTGCATTCCACAGCTCATACCCACTATCACGAAAATAAGTAAATCATCTCTTCTCTCAGAATTTTTCCTTTCAGATCTCAAAACTGCTATAGTTACACCTCTACTCAAAAGCACGACCTCGACCCTAACATTCTGAAGAATTACAGGCCTGTGTCTAACCTACCTTTTATCTCTAAAGTCCTGAAAAAGTTGTTCGAAACAACTCAATAGCCATCTTCATTCCAACAATCTCCTTCCCCCTTTTCAGTCTGCCTATCGTGCCAACCACAGCACCGAGACCACCCTAGTCCACACCTTCAACACGCTTTTGCCGCTTCTGACTCAGGAAAAATATCCCTTCTCACTCTCCTCGACTTGTCTGCAGCCTTTGACACTATAGACCACTCAATTCTTCTCTACCGTTCTCAGAACACGTTTGGTATTAAAGACACAGCCCTCACCTGGTTCAGTTCATACCTTACAGACCGATTCCACACAGTACAGTAAATAAGATTCAATCAGCACCTGCCAAACTGGAATGTGGAGTCCCACAGGGGTCAGTTTCTCGGCCCTGTTCTTTTCACTCTCTACACTGCCCCACTTTCACATATAATAAACCGTCATCAAATCAGCCATCATTTTTATGCAGACGACTCTCAGATTCTTAGCAGTGAAAACTCCCGAAAACCTGCCTTCCCTCTTGACAAATATGTCCTGCTGGCCTTCAAGATATCCAAAACTGGATGATAGAGAACAAGTTACAACTAAATGCAGATAAAACCGAAGCCATGCTTATAGCGACCAAACACAAACTCTCTTCCATAACAACAGCTTCAATAGAATTCGGCAATATGTCTGTCCCTCTATCCACTGTAGTGAAATATCTAGGGTAGCTTATCGATAACACGCTCTCCATGCAAAATTCATCACCCAAACCTGCCAGTCGTGCTACTATCAATTACGGCGCATTAGTGCAGTTCGAAAGTATCTGTCCACTGATGCAACATCCAAACTAGTCACATCTCTCATTCTCTCACGTCTGGACTATTGCAATTCCCTTCTGGCTGGTCTGCCAGCATATCTATCCACCTCTTCAACGTATACAAAACTCTGCAGCTCGACTAGTCCTCAGAAAGAAAAAATCTGAGCACATTTACTCCTCTCTTGCGATCTCTCCCACTGGCTGCTGTGCACAGAGGATAAACTATAAGATCTGTACCCTCTGTTACAAAGTCTCCACAAAACGGCACCTTCCTACCTCTGTGAATGTCTTCATTTGTACACTCCTTCTCGTTCCCTCCGCTCTGCTGCAGATACCTTGTGCTTAAGAATACCTAGATTCAACCAGTCCACTGTTGGCCGTCGCTCTTTCTCTGTTTCTGGTCCAGTGATCTGGAAACGACCTCCTCTCTCCCTTCGTCAAAAGCCTACTTATGATGCTTTGAAATCCAGCCTAAAGACGCATTTATTTCAAACCTAAGATTCTCTCCTCTTGTTTCATCTCATCTCTGTCCCTGCCCTCAATAACCAACTCCCCCCCCCCCCCCATTAGCCTGCCCGAGTGTACAACTTTTGTGTGTGTGTGTGTGTGTGTGTGTGTGTGTGGGCGCGCGCGCGCGTGTGTGTTTACATTTGTATTTGTAAAAAACTGTTAATTGTGCGCGTGTGTGTGTTTATATTTGAATTTGTAAAAATCTATTAATCGTAACTGGCTGCATGCGAAAGAATAGGATGAATGAGAGCGCTTTGATTTGTTGTTTTTTTTTGCAAGATTTAGCGCTGTATAAATTCCATGTATTATTATTATTATTATTATTAAAATATGGATGGAAGTTCAGACAGGCTGTGGGTGTTAGGCAGAGGAGTTGTTTTTGCAGATCCAAGGAGATTTGAGGTGAGGGAAAAAAGAGATTTTATGGATGTAGCACAGAGAACTTGGGAAGAGTAGTAGTCTGTCTTTGCTGAATGGATTAAGAGTTTGACTTTGTTTATTTGTTTTCGGAAAAGTTGTTTGTTGATTTCGGTTTTTGACTTCCGCCACTGCCGTTCTAGTTGCCGGCATTTGCGCTTCTCTATCAAGATGTCTTGGTATACCATGGTGCACAGGGTCTGTCAGGGAGGAGATGGTCAGTAGGGTGCATGCTCACAAGCAGTTGGCGGAGAATAGTGTTATAGTGATCAGAGAGGTCGTGTGGTCAGAGGTTTGTGAAAAACGTTCGGAAGCTTGTAAAGAGAAGTATGAATGTCTAAGGCCTTAAGATTGCGACGAGTAACATTATTTCTTCTTTTGACAGGTTTTGTGATGTTGAGATGGAAAAGAATGGCGGAATGATCGAAATGCAGTTGCGTCGGTGACAGAAACAGATGTGACAAGATTGAATGAAGCATTAGTAATCAGCCAGTCTAAAATATGACCAGATCTGTGCGTTGCTTCGTTTGGAGAGAGAGAATATTTGGACAGAGAAAGAGAAAGACGTTTGACATCTGGAGAAGACTGGTTTGTCGAAATGGAAGTTGAAGTCACCAAGAATTATAAGTTTAGTGGAGAGAAGGCTGTAGTGGTCGAGGAGTGACTGGAATCGTGGTGAAAAAGAGAAGATGTTAGGTTGTTTTTACGGCTGGGAGGTGGACGGTAAAGGCAGCAGATAGTAATAGAGTGGCCAGGTAGGTTGAGACTGATTTCGCAAACTTCAAAAGATTCATGAGAGAATTGAAGGTTGTGACTGAAAGAAAGAGACGGTTCCAATGTGTCTTTGAGAATGATGGCAATCCCACCTCCTCGAGAGAGTCGGGGGAAAGAAATGGTTTTATATCCAGGAGGAGTCAGCTGTTTTATTTTTGGCTCATGGCCATGTGGTTTAAGCCAAGTTTCGGTGAGGAAGGTTAAGTCAATGTTTTTTTCAGAGATGAAATCAGATATGTAGTCGGCTTTTCCATTTGGACAGACAGACTGCACATTGAACAAACAAACTTTAAGGAGATCTGAAGGAGGTGGAGAGGTTGAAGATGAAAGTGGTGAGTTTGGACAAGCATCAGAGGAAGAGGACGAAGGCGATGGTGGAGATGCGGCTAGCGGAAGAACAGACAAGAGTTTGGATGGTGAATCAGGAGTAGAAGATGGTGAAAGAACTGTGCTAATCAGGGGATTCTGTGTTTGAAACACATCATGATATACATCATCATCATCCTCAGAACAAAAAACATTATCAGAGTCACAAACAACAGAACAGTGAACAGCTGAAGGGGCAGGTGGACGGCAGCATGGGGAAGAAGCGTTGTCAGGGGTAACAGAAGTGACGTCAGAGGTGAGGGGGGAGACACGGGAGAGGGAAGCCCACCACTGGCGATGACGTCGGCCTGCCCGTGTTCCCCGTCTGGTTTTGCGGGGATTAATGCCTAAGTGTGTTAAAAGCTGCTTAATATCAGGAGCAAGCGTGTACTGTTTTTGACAATTCTCAGGTGCGAGCATAGCTCTTAATGTCCGCGGCTCTCACTGCCATGGTAGCGGAACAACACACACTAGACTTGATTGATGGGGGTGGTGTCAGTTCGTGAATCACGTGCAATTTGTTGAACGGCAGTAGGGTCAGATTAAAATGGGTCACAAAGACCAGCACAGTCAGGTAAACACAATTCATAAGTCGAATCGAAATTTTGAACAATTCAAACAAAGATGAAAATTATAAATCGAAATAAAGTGAACAGACGTAAAATTGAAGTCAACAACAACAACACACACACACACCGACAGTGACACACACAAACGTGCGGATGTCTACACTCTCTTTGTGCCCTCTTTTTATCCCCCCATA
>CM054149.1:57085768-57105604 GCA_028751875.1 Rapana venosa | reverse complement strand
GTTTTAAAATTGTCTTCTGTACCTTACCCCCCTCCCATAATGGGTTTTTGGGACATCTTTTTTTTTCCCTTTACAGTTTTTGTTAGTCTCATTCCCAGAGAATCATTAGGATTAAGGAGTTTTGTTTAAGATTTGTTTTTTTTTTTTTCATTCCTGGGACAGTTCGGGGTTACCACTGGTGAAATTTTGCGTAAGCGACCGTTTTTACTCACGTTTAAAAGTAGTCACATTCCGACTTTGGGGAGGGTGTCTAAACACGACCCGTGGCATGTATGTTTGCTTCAATTTTATTTTTTTATTTTTTTATTTTTTTTTAATTATTTTTTTTTTATTATTTTTTTTATTTTTTTTTATTTTCATCATCATCATATTTTATTTTATTATTATTTATTATAAAAGCCCCCCGCGGGGAAAAAAGGCCTACTCTTTCCCAAGACGACGGACATGTTTTAACGTGTGCACAGGTGTTCTGCGTGAGTTCGCACCAAGGACGAGGCTTATAGTCTCACCCAAAAAGTCCTTTCCGGAGTGGGGTCAACGCTGATGTCTCTTCAGCCAACAAATCCCTTAGAGCAATGTTTCTTGGTTTGGTAGGGAAACCTGGACCCGATCCAGGGTATCAAATCACAATGGGTAAACCCTCCCACTGGGCTATCCGGGCTCTATTTTGGGAGGGTTTGTTTTTAACTTGTGGAGTGTTTCGGTTTTGAGGCCCATGCATAGTGTGCTGGTGTGCAGGGATTTGTTTAAGTTTTTGCCAACGCTGAGTTTTCAACCGTAACATGATCTTCGCCTTTCCGAACTGTTAGGTGATTAGAAGTACGTGACACAAAAAAGCGCACAGACACATTGTGCTAGTGACTCGTTGTGGGCATAGACACAATTATTTTGAAATCTATAGAGCAGGCACAAACCACTTTGCACGTAAATGTGTCTTGCAACACACAAAACACCACAAACAAACCACACACAAGCCAAGCTAGCAATAACACACACAGCCAAACGACACACAACAGACACCCCATGATACACACTTACAATATAACACTTTGTGGCACACAATGCAACACACACACACAACACACACACACACAGGACGCTCACAACACATGCAACACATACACACATACACGCAACAACACACACAAGCACACCACACATCTCTCTCCTCCCCTCTCGCTCCTCTCTCTATTTTTCTCTCTCTCTTCTCCTCTCTCTCTCTCTCTCTCGCTTTCTCTCTTTCTCTCTCTGTCTCTCTCTCTTTCTCTCTCTCTCTCTTCGCTTTTCTCTTCTTCTCTTCTCTACTATCTACTCTCCTTCTTCTCTTCTCTCCTGTGTTCCTCTCTCTTCTCTTTCGCTCTCTTCTCTCTCGCTCTCTCTCTCTTCCTCTCTCTCTTTCTCTCTCGTCTCTTTCTTCCGCCCCTACTTTTCATCTCATCTCTCAAACTCCTCCCTCTCTCTCTCTCTCTCTCTCATCTCTCACCATATCAAAAAACTTTTGACACCTGTCTTCTATTGTTTCATCTCTGTAATTTTCTCTTCATGTCTCACAATCTTATAACTCTGACCCTTCCGCACTAGGGGCCCACTGTCCAGGCCTTTGATGTCACATTATCACCGGGGATAGGGAACAATGCAATACAGATGGAGGACGAGATTCATGATACAGCATGATTGGTGGAGACAATGCATACAGGCTTTAGGAAAAGAGGAATGATCGGAATTAGAGTGTAAAATGATACAGGGATGGGAATGGGGAGAATCAATGATACAGGGCATGGGCAGAAGGGGAGAATGTAAGGGCATGGGGAGGTAAGGGGAGACAATGATACAAGGAAAACATGGGCAGGAAGGGGAGACAATGTACAGGCATGGGAGGTTAGGGGAGACAATATACAGGGCATGATGGAGGTAGGGTACAATGATACAGGGCTCATGGGAAGGTAGGGGAGCAATGAGACAGGGCTATGGGGGGGAGGGGTACAATGATTACAGGGCCTGGGTAGGTAGGGGAGGACATGATACAGGGGCATGGGCAGGAAGGGAGACAATGATACAGGGCATTGGTAAAAATCGGGGATAGCCAAAGCGGGAGGAATTGAAGGAAAGGAGGGGGAGGTGGGGCGGGTGTGTGGTGTGTGGTGGGTGAGGGGGAGGGGGGGGGAGGGGATGAGTGTTTAACCAAACACACAAAAACACATCCCCTCACCCAACACTCTAGCTCTTGCTCTACACAACACATCCCAACACTCTTGTTCTACACAACACGCGACACACACCACATACACATTTTCTTGTCATTTAAACCACACACTCGTCCATTCACTTTTCTTTTCCCCCACACCACCCCCCACCGCGACGGGTGGTCGTGGCGCGCCACCAAACCAAACAAACACACAGACTACGTCTTCCGTTTGCTAAAACAGCCTCATTAACCACAAAAGCAGTTGTAATTGCAGGTTTCCTTTTTGGGCCCACCCCCCCCCCAAGACTTGTTGGACTACCTCCATACATTGGGTTAAGCTGCAACATAGCAAACTGTTTTCCCTGAAAGCCTTAGGGGGGGGGGGGGGGGGGGGGGGGGGGGGGGGGGGGGGGGGGGGATTTTGGGGCAATAAAAGGGGGAGGGAGGGGGGGGGTAATAACACTGGAAAAGGGGGAACTGTTACACAGGGGGGTAGGGAGCTATACGGCCTCCAATGGGGGGAAAGGGGGTGCGGGTTGGGGAGGTGTGGGGAGAATGGATAGGGGAGGGAGGTGGGGGGGAAAAGGGATAAGGGGAGGGATAGGAAAAAAGGGGACAGGGCCAGGGGATTTTGCGGAAAGTTACGGGTGGGGGTAGGGGGTGTACAGGGCCTGGGAGAGACCAATGTACGGGGCTTGGTAATTGGGGAGAAGCGAATGGGGTGTCTGACGGGGTTGGGTGGCCGTCTGTGTGTGTGTGTTGGTGGTGGGGGGGGGTGGTGGGGTGGGTGTGAGTGTTTTAAAAAATACAAAAATATCCCCTAAAAACACCTATCTTTTCCCTTTAACAACAACACCCCCAACCCTTCCCCCTTCCAAACACAGCACACACCCAAACAAACTCAACTTTTTCAAACCACCCCCACACACCCCACACCACCCCTCCTCACACACAACACACACCACACACACACACACACACACACCACCACACGAACCCCCCCACAACAAAACAAAAAACAGATAGTTTAACAGTTTGTACAGCTCATTAAAAGGGTTTTGGGTGTAAAAATTGGTTTTGGCCCCAAAAGATGGGGTAGTACCTCCATTTGGGGTTTAACCGAAAACAAGCACACGGCCCTGGGTTGTAGTCTGCGGGTTTGACCCACAAAGAACCCTAAAAAACAGTGCCCCAAAACTGCGGTGCAGGGTTCTTGGGCTGGTGGTTTAAACGGAGGGTAAATTTTTTTCCCTCTTTGTGGACGCGGCCGTGGGATGCGATTAGAGAGTACTGTCTCTATTTTTCTTTTTGGCTGGTACCAGCTCATTATTTTCGTTGAAATTGAGTGCTGGTTAAAAAAGAAAAAAAACTAACAATCCCCTGGTTTTAGGTTGCCGCTAAAAGACGTGGTATAAAAATTCCCTTGAAAATGTTACAAACTGCATTTTATTGAATTTTTCATGAATTGCCCCCGTTACCCAATACTTGGTTTAAACCCCCAGTTTCCAAAACTTTTTCCCGTTTTCTCTTTTTTTTTCCCCCGGTCCCCCCTCCACTTGTAAAAGTTATTGTTCCTTAAAACCAGCTCCCCTTTTTTCCTTAATTCCCCCCCCTTTTTCTCCTTTTTTTAAAGTTTTTCCCCCCTTTAGTTTTTTCCGGGGGGGTTTTTTTTGGGTTGGTTGGTTTGTGTGTGTTTTGGGTGTTGTTTTGGGTGGGTTTTTGGGGTTTTTGGGGGCCCCCAGGCGCCCGCGGATTAATTATTTTAAGTTTAAGGATTTGTTAAATTTTTTGGGAACGTTCGTTTTTTTTTTTTTTTTACAAGTTAGGCTTAAAAATTTCCAAAATTTTTATTTTTTTAAAAGGGAAATTGGATTTGGGCGGGAGATTTGAAGGAGTCTTTGGGGGAGGGACGACAGGCGGACAGGGGGGAACGTAGAAGAACATTACAAACATAATATTTTAAATAAAAATTATATTAAATATAATAGGATGTTAATTGTGAAATATGTACAACACAGCCCATATATTATTTATATACTAGCTATATATTATAGATATATATATTCAATATATATATGTATATATTTTTTATATATAGGAAGTAGATATTGTATTGAAAGATATGATAATGATTTGTGTGGTAGGGCTGTGTTGATTGGGGTGTGTGTTAGATATTAAGATTCATGTGGGTTGCGATGTGCGTGGTATCGCCTGTGATAGTGCGTGGCTGGTGATGATTGTTCATAGGGTGTGTGTGTGTAGGTGTGAGTATCAAGATACTTCTACCACAAAAAAATTCATGGGACACAATTGCGCCTTGCATTCCCGCAGCGGAATGTGGTCTTAATGACGCAAAAATCACTTACAAAACCTCCTGGCTCTAGCCGAGCAACGCAACGAAAAACATGACCTCTTTTGGTCCACGACCAGTTATTGGAAGGTGATGGAAGGATTTAAAATTTAAATTGTCATAAAAATTTTACTTTTTGCAGATGATACGCAACAAAATAAATTAACATAAACACTAGGTGTTTCACACTTAAGGGGTGGCACGCACTGCCAGGGGTCAGTTTTGGTTGTCTACAGGATCACATCATTTAAAAAGGCTATTCAATCAAATAAAGATTAAAAATCGGAAATTCATCGAAAAGCTATGGAAAAATTGTTTCATGTCATCATCTCATTAATAAAAAGACTATTCAATACAAAAAACAGATTGAAACGGACAATTTATGAAAAAGTTGCAATATAAAGTGATAGACGTGAGATACCATAGAAAATGAAAGTTAATCAAAAGGGTGGCTAGGGGGTTTGGGTTTTTTTGTTTTTTAAAGAAAAGGAAAAAAATTAGGTACTTAGTAGTTTGGGGAACAACTTTTTATATTTAAAAAGGGGGAAGTTTAAAAGGCCAAATTTTCGAAGGGGGATCAGGGTTTTTCAGGAGGGGGGACTTTGGGGTTTTTTTTAAAGTATGGAAAATTTTTCCGTGTAAAAAAAGGAAAAATTTTAAAATAATTTAAAATTTTAAAAATTTATAAAAAAATTTGGGTTTTTAATATTAAAGTAAAAACCCCCAAAAAAAATTTATTTTCTATTATATTTTAAAAATTTAAAAATTTAAAAAATTTTTTATAAAAATTTAAAATTTTTTAAAAATATATATGGTTTTGGTGTGTGGTTGGGCGTTGGAACAGAAAATAAAAAGATCTTAAATGGGTGTTTTGGGTTTTTGGAAAACTTTTTTGTCTTGGCAAGGTGTTTGAGGATAATTTTAGGTTTGGGATCGAGTCGTCTTTTCCAAAAAAATACTATGCCTAGGTTTGGGGAAATTTCCGAGGGAATGGTTTACAAATATGAAAAATTCACAATTGGCCTTGGGAAAAACAGACAGAACAAGGTCCTTTTTAGAATTTCCTTCGAATGCAGATTTTTTTCATGGTGGGATAAGGAAAAAAGGATTCATGAACTGGGTAAAAGCGCACTAAATATTTACCACCGGAGGTAGTTTCAACTTGTGGAAGCAGAAAATGGATTGATTAACAGGCTTTGTTAAAGGGATTTTTTAAACCCAAAAAGGTAGAAAAAGGAATTTAAAAAAGTAGACAAATTTTGGGAAGTGTAATCTGTTTTTTGCTATTAATAAAGGTTTTGGTTATGGTTTTGAAAAGTTTTTTAAATTTTTTGACTTCGCACTGCCGTTAAATGGGGGTTTGCGTCGCATAAGTTGGGTAACAGGGTGGGTTGTATGCTTTAACAAGCGTTGCGGGAAATTTATGATTAGGTAAAGGTGGAAGAGGTTTTTTAAAAACGTTCGGAAGTAAAAGGAATTTGGGAACCCAAAGCCTAAGATTGCGACTAACAATTTCTTGAAAAGTTTGTGATTTGGTGGGGAAGGGACGTTTATCAGGCAGTTCGTCGGTGGAGAAGAGAGTGGGGGGGGAGGATTAAAAAACAGCCGTAAAATGACCAATTCTGCGTTCTTCGTTACCAGTTGGAGAAATGTTGCCGAGAAGGAAGAGGTTGGATCGGAGACGGGTTTGGTCGTGGAGTTGGGTAAGAATTTAAGTTTAGTGGGAGAGAGGCTGTAGTGGTCGAGGATTTAGTGACTGGAATTCTTGGTGAAAAAGAGAAGATGTTAGTTGTTTTTTACGGCGGGAGGTGGCGGTAAAGGCAGCAGATATTTAATAGAGTGGCCAGGTGGGTTTGAGATTGATTTCCCCAAACTTCAAAAGATTCATGTGAGAATTAAAGGTTGTGACTGAAAGAAAGAGATGGTTCCAATATGTCTTTGAGAATGATGGCAATCCCACCTCCTCGAGAGAGTCGGGGAAAGAAATGGTTTTATATCCAGGAGGGGGTCAGCTGTTTTATTTTTGGCTCATGGCCATGTGGTTTAAGCCAAGTTTCGGTGGGGAAGGTTAAGTCATGTTTTTTTCAGAGATGAATCAGATATGTAGTCGGCTCTTCCCATTTGGACAGACAGACTGCAATTGAACAAACAAACTTTAAGGAGATCTGAAGGAGGTGTAGAGGTTGAAGATGAAAGTGGTGAGTTTGGACAAGCATCAGAGGAAGAGGACGAAGGCGATGGTGGAGATGCGGCTAGCGGAAGAACAGACAAGAGTTTGGATGGTGAATCCGGAGTAGAAGATGGTGAAAGAACTGTGCTAATCAGGGGATTCGGTTTTTGAAACACATCATGATATACATAATAATAATAATAATAATGTGTGTGTGTATGTCTCTCTCTCCGTGTGTATGTGTGTGTCAAAGTCTCAAAGTCAAACTTTTATTTTCAGATGGTACTTTGAATAAGCAGTGCAGTTGCTTTTTTTCCCCATCAAGCCATCTATTTAACAAAAACAATAAAAATATATATGCATACATAGAATTTTAAAAACCTAAACAATGACAGACCATACAAATCAAACAAAAGAAAATAATTATATATGCACACATAGAATAAATACAAACCTAAACAATGTGAAACCATACAAATGAAACAAAGAAAAAAATTATTTAAAAAATATATCCACCAAAAAACAAAACAACAACCAAACCAAACCAAACAGAACAAAACAAAAAAGACACCACCTAATATTGCCTGCAAAGTTACACATCTACAGATGCAAAATTGACAGACAAGTACCAACACTTTCTGTTTTTCAGGCACAGCTACACAATAGATTTAAAACCGAGCAGTATAATGCAAGAATTGCAAATAACCTTATGAAATTTGAAATAGAATGGAATCACTACAAATCATTGTTTTTTGTCACATAAAGGATGAATAAAACATCAGAAGACACACAGCTTCGGACAAAAAACCAACAAACATCCCATCAAGCCCTCCTGTAATGGGGGAGGGAGGAATGTCAATTGAAAAAACTGTGTAATATTCTTCAGATAGCATGGCATGTGTACTGTATAAAATGCCGTTGTGTATATATGTATGTATATATGTATGTATGTATGTATGTTTGTATGTGTGTATGTATGTATGTATGCAGGAATGTTGTATATCCGCTATTTCTTTGTTATGTCTAGTTAACGTTTATTGATATTGATAATGCTTGTCATGCATATATGTATTTGTAACAACAAAAGGAATTAAAAAAATTAATTTAAAAAAAAGACACCACCACCACCCCAACCTCACCCACAAAAAAACCACTCATACAAACAACTGAACATAGCAAACAAAATATATAAAACAACAAGAACAACCACAACAAACAAACAAACACAAACACACGCACACAACAACAACAACAATAACACAATAACAGCCAAAACAAAAAAAATATACTATATAGAACTAACAAAAGACAAAAAAGCCCAAAATACACCCCCCCCCCAAAAACCCCCACCCAAAAAAAAATAACAAAAAAAACTCAAACCCAAAAAAACAAACAAAGAACAAAAAAGCTTGTTTTGTGTGTGTGGTGTGTGTGGTGTGTGTTTTGTGTGTGTGTGTTGTGTGTCTGTGTCTGTGGGCTGGTGTGGGTGTGTGTGTGTGGGTGGTGGAAGAGAGAGGGGAGAGAGAGAGGAGAGAAGGGGGGAAAGGGGAGGAGACCAAAAAACCTTTTTTCCTTCTGAAAATTGACAAAAAAGCCCCTTTTGTTTTTGGAGCAAAATTTTTAAAAACCAGCAGAAAGAAAAATTTTAAAAATTTTAAAATTTTTTGATGGTCTTTTGTTTTTCCACAAAGTGATGGACGTCTACAACACTGACCAGACCACATCATGCATAATTGAAGACATTGTGTGGTGGGTTGTGTGGTGGTGATGTCGATGAAAAAGTGTTTGCTTGAGGGTGTGTTCTGTGTGGATGTGGTGTGTGTTTAGGAAGGGGTAATGAAAATGTTTGATTTCGATTTTATGAGTGTGTATCGGTGGTACTTTCTTTTCTTGTAGCAGTTCCAAGTTACTTATGTAATTTGTCATTGATTTTTAACCAACAGGAAAAAAAAATTATTAAAACAATCCAAAACACTGAAATCACTCTTGAAACAAATAGCAAAAAATTTTTTAAATAAATAAACCACATCACAAACCCCTCACCTCGCAAAAAAACACATTAGCAGTACGCCAAACTCTAAAATAACTATAGAAAAGAAAGTGCAAAAAGAAAAAACACAAAAATGCCCAACACAAGAATGACAGATAATACTCCATATGCAAGAGAAAAATGGATGTGAGTAGGCTTCAGGTTGTTTTGTGTTTGTTGGAGTCAGGTCTGTTTGATGATGATGTGAGGGTTTGTTTGTGATGAGATGAGATAGATGAGAGATGTGATGAATGATGAAGGAGTGAGAGTGGAAGTTTATTTGTTTGAGTTTTAATGTAGACAGAGGGGAGGAAGAAAAAAAAAAGACAGGATTGAAGAGGGCCTGTAGAACGAGAGAAGTAAAAAATCCCTCGAAACATAACCAATTGGTGTTTGGGCCCTATTTAAGGGGTTTCCTTGGAAACAAATCCACCATTCCAAAACCTCTTTTCCCTTCAGTCCGGGTTTCACCCGGGCTTGTTCCCAGGGGGTGGTTTGAGTCCTAGGGGGGGGGGGGGCCCCGGGGTTTTTTGGAAATAGTGGGTTTGGGGGGTTTTGGGGGTTTTTTTTTTTGGGTTTTTTTTATGGTTTTTTTTTTTTTTGGGGAGGGGGGGGGTTTTTTTTGTTTTTGGGGAAAAATTTTTTTTTTTTTGTTTTAAAATTTTTTATTACATTATATAAATATTTTTTATTTTGGGGTTTTTTTTGTGTGGTTTTTTTTTTTTTTGTTTTTTTTTTGGGCGTTTTTTTCGTTTGTTTTTGTTTTTTTTTGTTGGTGTTTGGGGGTTTTGTGTGTGGTGTTGTGTTAAATATACACTTTAATTAAAGGAAGGGCCTTATCAAAAAAAAAGGGGGGGGGGGCTTTCAGGCCTGGTTTGGGGTTTTATTTTGGTGTTAAAACCGAGTAATTTCACACACACCGGCTTTAACAACAACAAAACCCAACACAGAGAGAGAAAAAGAAGATGAAGAGAAAAGGGGGGAAAAAGAACATCAATTGAAACCCCCGGGCAAAAAAAACGGGCGAAAGAAAAAACAAAATTTTCCAAAGGTACAAACCAAAAAAGGGGGATTTCCGGTGACGTTTTGATTGGTGTTTGTGCTTGGGGGACTCAAACCGACATCTGAACCTTCCTTTTTAAAATTAGCATCCAATCCTGCACAATGGTCCCTTAAAGTGGCGGGTTTTAAGTTTGAGTGTTGCGGCGTTCGGGCCCTTAACAGTCTCCGGAGGTTTTGGGGGGGCTGTAGGGGTAGTCCGGGACTCCCCACGGGTTATGGGGGTTTAGTTGGGTGTGTGGTTTGAGGTGATTTTTAGTTGTTATTGTTTTAAAAATGTTGGTTTTTTTTGTGGTTTTTTTTGTTTTTTGTGTTGTTGTTGTGTGTTTTGTGTTTGGTTTTTTTTTTTTGTTTTTTTGTTGTTGTTTTTTTTTTTTGTTATTTTTTTATATTTACATCGTGCCAGATAGGGGGGGGGGGAGATGTAACATATGTCTTAAGGTTTATAGGTTGATAGAATTTTTGCGTGTTCTTGCAATCAAATGGGGGAAAACTTCCCACTTTGGCCTGCGGCACACACACCACCCACAGACACAAACACAGCCCTGTCACATATATTTACGCAACGACGTACAGCTACCACAGACATTTTCCTAGGAACATTAAACTCAAACCACTCTGATAGGCTGTTCAGTTTAAAAAATATTTTTCGTGTTTTGACGTTCTCTGGAATTTCCATTTCTAGGTATTGTCTTTCATAAATTATATTTTATATATAAGGCGCATCTCTACCTCTTCCTACTATCCTATCCATGATTCGACATATCATCACATACTTACCAAGCATGCATAGCAATTATCTCTTTAATTACTGTGCGTTTATCTGTTATAAAAAAAAGGGCTTTTTTTTTGTTTTTCGCCTTTTTCCTCTTTTCTCTTCCCTTTTTTCTTTTTCTGTAACCCCCTTTTTTCCCTTTGTTCCTCTCCTGTCCTGTCTTTTCCGGTTTTTTTTGCCCTCCCTTGTTTTTTGCTCCGGGCCCTTTTGCCGTTCCCCTTTTCTTTTTGGTTTTTTTTTTTTGTGGCAGGCCCTTTTTTCTTTTCTTCTTTATGCCTGGTTACCCCTTTTCTTCCCCCCAAGCAAGCCAAGCATTTTGTGGTGGAGGGGGTGGGGGTGGGGGTGGGGGGGGGGGGGGTGGGGGGGGGGTGGGGGGGGGGGGGTGGCCGGCTGCTAATGTGCCTTCTCGCCTCACAGGTCAACTTTTTAATCCCTGCAGTCCCTTCCTCCGTGTTTGGGGTTTTCTTGTTTTTGTGTTTAGTTGTTAGTTTGTTTTTGGGTTTTTTGTGTTGGGATTATGGGGTGTGGGGTTGGTGTGTTTGGTTGTGGTGTGGTGTGGTGTGGTTGGTTTTGTTTTGGGGTGGTGTGGTGGTGCGGGTTTTAGTGTATTGTTTTGGTTTGTGTTCTATTGTGTTTTTTTGTGTTTTGTTCTATGTTTTTTTTGTGTTGTTTTGTGTTGTTTCTATTGTTTGTTTTGTTTGTGTTTATTGTATTTTGTTTGGTTGTGTTCTATTGTATTGTTTTGTGTTTGTATTCTATTGTATTGTTTTGTTTTGTGTTGCATTGCATAGTATTGGGTTGTATTGTACTGTGTTGTGCTGCGTTGTTGAACGATGTGTTGTATTCATTGTATTACGTTACGTGTTTGTGCAACGTTTTTGTTGTGTTGTGTTTGTGCACCGTTGTAAGTTATGGTATGGTTGGTAATGGTATGGTTAACGGTTGGTGAAGGTTGGTATGGTATGGTATGGTATGGTATGGTATGGTTATGGTATGGTAATATTGCACAGAATTAAAATTGCATCACACAGAAATACTTCTTTAAATTTGCTTTGTCACCATTTTTAAAAGGCAAAATTCTCAGCGCAAATTGTGCTCACCTCAACCTTGGAAAGAACGTTCGCCGCAAGAGCTGTGCCACACACTCCACTCCACCTTTCTTCAGAAATACGGTCATGTCTGCTGAAGACAGAAGTCTCCTACGAAAGGGTTTCTCGCAAATGTTGCCGGGCATGGTCCTGGTAGAAAATTGTAAGGAAAGAAGAGGACCGCGGGGAAGTGAGGAAGCTGTTGCAAATCTTTTTTAAATGCCCCACGTCATGGAATACGGTAGGTGAAGGTGCGGTGAAGGTAAAGTATTTTGTTGCCATGGGTTCTTTTGCGTGGGGGTAGCTATGTATTAAAACACACAAGCTCGAGTCGGGTTTCGTCTTATCTGAAAAACTAGCACCAGCCACCACTCATGGATTAGTGGATAGCCAGCACAGTGTGTGTGTGTGTGTGTGTGTGTGTGTGTGGTGTGTGTGTTGTGTGGGTGGTGTGTGTGTGGTTTTGTGTGTGTGTGGGTTTTGTTGTGTTTGTGTGTGTGTGTGTGTGTGTGGTGTGTTGGGGGGTGTGTTTTTTGTGGTGAAGGGAAGGTGGGGTAGATGGGAACCAAATTTTCGATCTATCGAGTTCTTAATGAGTGTGGTTATCCCTCGGGGGGACTTTTCCTTTTCGTTTCTCGGCAGAGCTCCGAGGTTCACCAGTGGTGAATTTTTCCATTATCGACCGTTTTTAGCCCAACCATGAAGGCGCAAATCCAGTCATTTCGAAACAAAAATGCATAGGAAAATGTGGGCATATCTGGAGAGAACGAATAGACCAATGAATTTGTCAATGAGTCAATAAACACGGCTGGCAGGTCCACAGGAACCCCTTTCTCACCATCGTCAAGAAGAAAAAGCGACATGGTTGGCCACGTCACCCGCCACACACTCTGAAAAAACGTATGCAGGGAACACTCGAAGGTGGCGAAAAAGAGGGGAGACGAAAAGTAGGATGGACAACATCAGAGAATGGACGGTGAATGATCGGCACTAGACGAGCGAGGAGGGGGGTGGATGGAGGAGGCTTACCACGGCTCGTTTTGTGTCTCCCCCAGCCCCAAAGGGGTCAGGGTCTGATGATGTGATGATGATGTGATGAGGGAGGATGATGATGTGATGTGATGAGATGATGATGATGATGATGATGGGATGTTTTGTGAAGGCAGCTGCATTCCGGATTCGAGGGCACAGCTGTGGGGGGGGTTCCCTACTTCAGCTGTTAAAACATTCCGGCCAAGCCCCGGGCGGGGTGCTGGATGTACAGCGGGAAATGTGACCAACCTTGATTTTTTTTTTTTTAGAAGGAAGGGGCGGTGGTTGCCTTTGAGAGGGGTTGGTTGGTGGTTTGGGGTGTGGGGGTGATCTCTAAACGCGACATCAGTGTCGTGTGCATGCGCTTTTTAAAAAAATTTGTATCTCCTTCTCTCTGCTACACAATGGTACCCTTCCAAAGGTGGACTGGTTTTTTTAATGTGTACAGATTTTTTTCGTGCTTCACACAGGGCCTCATTTAAAGTCTCCATGGAGATTTTCAGGGAGTAGAGTCTGTTCTGATGTCAGTCCCAGAGACAAAAATCCCTTACAACGGGTATCTTACGGTGGCTCGAAGCCGGCCGTCAGGTGGATGGGGGGTCTAGAGGTAAGACACCTACCTGCCTGCAAAGGGAAAAGTCAGGATCAGAAGTGTGCGGTGGTTCGATCCGAATCCCGTTTGGGGCACAAAACTTTCCCCCCATCCATTAGACCCATGGAGGTAGTCTGGGTGCTAGTCTTTCGGATGAGACGATAAACCGAGGTCCCGTGTGTTACACATAATTATTTAGCGCACGTACGTAAAAGAACTCACGGCAACAAGAAAGTTGTCCCTGGTAAAATTCTGTAGAAAAAAGCCACTCTGATAGGGAAACAATTACAGTTGCAGACAGGAAAAAAAAAAAAATTGGGTGGCGCTGCTCTTGTGGCGACGCGTTCTTCCTGGGGGAGAGCAGCCCGAATTTCAAGTAGAGAAATCTACCGTGACTTAAAGTGGCATAAATTAAAAATTAAAAAATATAGATAAATAAACAGAACGCAAGCTCAACACTCTAACCACTAGGCTATCCCCCCATCCATAGACTTTTGACCAAGTAAAAGTCCCATAGCAGCATAGCTAAGACACTGAGACGATACAGCACAGCACAGGCAAGAGTATGACGACAGAAAGAACCAAGCTCCGTCGTGTGAAGTTGTGCAGGTTCCATTCCGGACTGACCAAGAACAAAGAGGGCTGAAGGAAGGAGAAGAGGAAGAGAGAAACCACAAGCGCGCTGTCTCCAATATCCATAAAACCAACTAACTAAACAAACCAGCGAGCATACACACCAGCCAACCAACAAATCAACCAGCCAACCAGCTAACCAACAAATCAACCAGCCAACCAACCAACTAACAAATCAA
Source organism: Rapana venosa (assembly GCA_028751875.1). Lineage (NCBI taxonomy): Eukaryota > Metazoa > Mollusca > Gastropoda > Neogastropoda > Muricidae > Rapana > Rapana venosa. Next base: position 57,091,512 of record CM054149.1, on the reverse strand, counting down.
CCAGCAACCAAACAACCAACCAGCCCAAAAACCAACAAATAAACAGCCAACCAGCCAACAACCAACAAATAGACCAGCCAACCCGCCAACCAACCAGCCAACCACCAGCAACCAGCCCAAACCCAACCAACAAATAAACCAGCCAACCAGCCAACAAAAATAAACCAGCCAACCGCCAACCAACCAACAAATAAACAGCCAACCCCAAACCAACAAAAAACAAACCAAAACCCAAAACAAATAAACAGCCAACCAAACCCAAACCCAATAAAAAATCAACTACCAACTAACGAAAAAACATCAACCCAAAAAATGAAACCTAGCAAACCCAAAACCCAAACCCATAAACAACCACAACCAACCAACCAACCAACCAACCAACCAACCAGCCAGCCAAACCAAACCAACCAATCCAACCAACCTGCCCACCTTAGCGCATTGGTGGTCTAGAGGTAACGCACCTGCCAAAAAATGTAAAAGTCCGGGTTGGACGTGTGCGGTGTTCGATCCCCGTGTGTGCCTGAAACTTTTCCCCATTAACTAGACCGTGAGTGGTGGTCTGGGCGCTAGTCTTTCGGAGGAGACAAGTAACCGCTGGTACCGAGGTCACCAATTTTGTGCACGTAAAAGAACCCACGGCAAAAGAGTGTTGTTCCTGCAAAATTCTGTAGAAAAAGCCACTCTGATAGGGAAACAAACACGCAAGAGAGGAAAAAGAAAAAATAATGGGTTTGGCCGCTCTTGTGGCGACGCGTCTCTCCGGGTGAGAGCAGCCTTTAATTTTACGCAGAAATTGCGTGACTTAAATTGATATATTTACAATACAAAATGTACATATTTTAATCACAAACAATACGATACAATACAAATACACTTTCAAAAATCAATGCAACACACGCAATACAATACCTTGCAATACAATGTCAATTAGCTCACCCCGGGCATCAATTTTTGCAATGTATGCATTGTCTTGATGTATTCCATGCATACGTTCTATGGTATGGTATGGTTTAAAAGGTATGGATGGTTATGGTATGGTAGGTTGGTATGGTTTGGTTTTGGTATGGTATGGATGGTTTACCCGTGTACTGTTTATTTGGTGGCTGGTGTTGTGATGTTTGGTGTTGTATTGCAATGGGATTGAATTGATCGCATTGTTTTCGTATTGTCGAAAGAGGGTGGGCAGGATGGTTAAGACATTCGACTGCCAACAAGTCAACCCTTTTAAGGTTCTGGGTTCAATCCCAAGCCTCCCCTTTCTTCCCAGTTTTACGGAAAAATCAAAACTGAATGTCAATGTCCTTCGGATGAGATATAAACCGAGGCACCGTTGCGAACACATGCAAACACTTGCGCACACTTTTAAAAACCGTTCCGCCTTCGGAAGAGTAGGGCCATTGTGTGCGTTAGGAGTGGATGTCAAAGTAAAAAGCCAGCATATGCACACAGATGTCGTTGTTTATGACACCATCCCTAGGTCGTCGGGATCTTTTAAGAGCTGTAGGACAGACATGTTCTGGCAACATCCTTGTGAAGCACTGGATCACGTGTATCGGGCGATTGCTTTTCAGTGATGTGGAGATGGGATGGGGGTCTGCTTGCAGGGTAACGCTTGCCCTCCACACTGACTACCCAGGGCTTTTGTGATCTGGAGTATAAACACCTAGAGCGCAACTCCATAGTCTTACGAGACTGACGGATGCCTACCTGTATTGTATTGTATTGTAATTGTATTGGATTTTACTGTATTATATTGTACTGCATGGGGTTGTAATTACATTTTATTGTAGGTACGGTATGGTATTGTCTGTATTGGATTGTACTGCATTGTTACTGCATTATATTTATTGCATTTTATTGTATTGTCTTGCATTGTATTGTATTGCTTTTTATCTTGTATTGTACTGTATTGTTTGTACAGTGTTGTATTGCATGGTAATTTAATGCATTGCATTGTGTTGTGCATTGCTTGTATTGTACTGCATTGTATTGTACGGCAATTGTATTGTAATGCAAGTGCATTGTATTGCATTGTATTGTAATTGCATTTTATCGTGATTCTACTGTATTGCTTTGTATGGTATTACATTTTATTGTACTGTATTTGTTTGTACTGCATTGTACTGCTTGTAATGCATTGTACTGCTATGTACTGCATTGTATTGATAATGCAATTGTACCGGCAGTGTTATGCATTGACTGTATTGGCTTGTACTGTATTGTTTTTGTACTGTATTGTACTTATTGTACTGTATTGTTACTCTATTTACTGTATTGTACTGCATTGCATTGTATTGTACTGCAGTGCATTGTATTGTACTGCATTGTACTGCATTGTACTGTTATTGTACGGCTTTGCACTGAATTGGTACGCATTGTTACTGCCATCAACTCACCCGGCCATGGTGTGGGAAGAGAACCAGGTCGGTCTTGTGCTTGCGATGAATCCTTGAGGAGGGATCGGATCCCGCGTACTCCACATCCCCGCATTTGGCACATCCTGGCCTTTCCCTTGCGCTCCTTCCAGTTCATAGGTCATGGTCCTCTAAGGCCACGAGGGCTTGGGGCAGAGCGCGGTAAGTGGGTTTCAGGACTGGTACACCGAGCCGGGAAAAGCTGGCGCCTGCGCGCGAAGGTTCACGAGAGCTTCCGTTCGGTAAGAAACGGACAACCCCCACCATAGTATGAGTAGTTGGCAGGGAGGGTGGTGGTGTGTGGACTGTCGTTGGTGTTCTTGTTGTCGGTTGTCAGTATTGTTTGTTATTATGGTTGTTGTCAACATTCTTTTGGTTTTGCAGACTGGGAGAGATGGCGCTGGGGTGGGTTTTTTTAGTTGTTGTTTTTTTTTCTTTCGTCCCTTTACATTGTAGATGATGGGTCAGGCTTGAAAACAGAGATCCAATTGACTAGGTTAGTCAGTATGGAAGTATGTCACTCACAAAAAGAAAAGCACGAAACAAAATGTGGTAGGACTCTAGCAGTTCTTAAGTATATAGGTATATAGGTTACGTATACACAAAAAAGCCCCATTTATTTGCACACCCGTGCGACACACACGTGCGCACACACAAACACCAAATATATATAAATAAATTATATCATATATATATTATATATATAATATATATATATATATATACTATATATTTATATTTTATATATTTTATATTATATGGAATTTATATGACGCTATACTTGCCAACACAAACTCAAAGACGCACATGCTCAGCACGCATAATGTGCACATGATACATGCACACATCATATACCACGCCCCATCACACACCACACACACACACACACACACACACACACACACACACAACAACACAACAACATCAGTAGACAATAGACCACAAGTATACGAAAGAGCAACTATTATCAGCAATCCCTGGTGATATCCATGGTTCATTGTTTTATTTTTAGTTTTTATAAGGGGTTTTAAAAAATCAAAAAGGGTAAAGGGGTTCCATAACTAGGCGGTTGTTAGGCGCGAGGTGTCAGAGACTCAGTTCTCTAGGGGCCAGGATTTTGAGGGTGGCGCCCTCTTCTCTCCCTCCGCTGCTTTTACCTTCCTGACCCAAAAGAGCGGAAGGTACCCGCTGGATAGCAGGGCGTGATATGGGGGACTGTACCGAAGCCCAGGCGCGCAACGTAAGGTCACCTATCCTCGATGCTGCTTAACTTTAGCTTGGGAACAGCGATGTGCTATGACAAGAGCTATCCGTATTCCCCCCCACCTCCACATTAAAAAAAAATAGATCTTTGTTAAATGCAGATTGTGGAGAACATGTGTTCTCTTTTACCTTCTTTTGCCTTTGATTTGTGTTGTGGTGTGAATTGGTTTTGTGGCTGTGGATGTGGTGCTGAGGTGTGGTGTGTGGTGTGGTGTGTTTGTGTGTGTGTGTGTGTGTGGGTGTGTGTGTGTGTGTGCTGTGTGTGGTGTGTGGTATTGTGTGTGTGTGTGTGTGTGTGTGTGGTGTGTGTGGTGTGGTTTGTGTGTGTGTGAGTTGTGAGTGTGTGTGTTGTGTGTGTGTGTGTGTGTGTGTGTGTTGTGGTGTGTGGTGTGGTGTTGTGTGTGTGTGTGTGAGTGTGTGTGTGTGTGTGTGTGTTGGTGTGGTGTGTGTGTATGTGTTTGTGTGTGTGAGAATGTGTGTGTGTGTGTGTTTGGGGTGTGTGTTGTGTGTGTGTGTGTGTGTGTGTGTGGGTGTGTGTGTGTATGTGTGTGGTGTGTTTATGTGTGTGTGCTGTGTGTGTGTGTGTGTGAATGTGTGTTGTGTGTGTACGTTCTTTCTTTGTCGGCCAAAAAAAAATTCTTTGTCACCCCCCCCCCTCTTCTCTTCTCTCTCTCTCTCTCTCTCTCTCTCTCTCTCTCTCTCTCTCTCTCCTCTCTCTCTCTCACTCTCTCTCTCTCTCTTCCCTCTTTACGCTTCATTTTTTCCTTACTCCTTTTCTTCTGGTTTCCATCTTTCAAAAAATTTTGTACTGAATTAACTATAGTTTGTGGGAAAGGGCCTAAATTTTTTAAAAATTAGAATACCCGGGGGGCCAATTTTAGGGGGGCCCCCTCCTCCTCTTGCTAACTTCCCTGCCCCAAAGCAAGGACCTGTAGCAGTAAGGGGACGGACGAAGAGGCGCGAAAGAAGGTCCCTTTGAGTTGTTAATTACTTGGGAACCGAGTGCAGACAAGAGCTCCTCCCCCCCAAAAAAAAAAAAACGGGAAAATTCCAATTTTAAAACCCAATTTACTTTACCCCCGCGTTTTTGAATCCCCCAAGGTCAAATTTTTGTTTTTTTGTTTTTTGGGGGGGTTTTTTAAAGGGGGGGGGGTTTTTGGGGTTTTAGAAAAGGGGGGGGGGGTTTTTTTGGTTTTTTGGGAGCCGGGGGGAAAAAGTGGGGGGAGGGGAAAAAAAAAAGGGGGGAAAAAGGTTTTTTTGGTTAAATTGGGTTTTGGGGTTTTGGGGTGAAACCCCCCCCAAAAAAAAAACCACCCCACCCCCCCACCCATCCCCAACTCTCCCCTTTCCCTTTTCCTTACCCTCTAAAAATTTTTTCCTTTACGCTCTTTTTCCTTCCCTTTTTCCGGGTTCCCCCTCTTTCAAAAATTGGTACTGATTCTGGGGTATTTTCCCAAAAATTTTCCGACGGTTTTTCCGGGTTTTTCCCCTAATTTTGCCTTATTAAGCCCCAAGGCAAAAGGGTTTTGGCCTTTAAATTTAGACCATTCGGGGGAAAAAAAGAAGGAGGAAAAATTTGGGGGGTGTTTTTGGCGAGGCCCGGGTTAAGCAACCCTGTAATTTAGCGGGGAATCGGTGATAAAAGCCCTTTCAAAGGGGGTATTCCAAAATCATACTCTAATCCTTCCCAAATCAAAACCAATAAATATTGCAAAAATTAAATTGTAGGATTTCTTTCATTTTTTTTGGGGTTTTATTATGTTTAGTTTTTTTGGTTGGGTTTGGTTTAGGGTTTTAAGGGTTTTTTAAATTTTTGGGTTAGGGTTTGGGTTGGGTTTTTTTTTCCCTTTTTTTTTTTGGGTCTTTTTGTTGTTTTGTTTTTTGTTTTTGTTTTTTTATTTTTGGGGGGGGGCGGTTTCATTTTCCCCCTCCCCCTTTTTTTCTCCCCCCCCCTTTTTCCCTCGAAAATAAAACTGATTAATTTTTGGATGGTTCCCCCTGTAAAAAACCTGAAAATTTCGCCCCCCTTTTCCCGTTGTTTTTCAAGATACCTTTGCTTGGGTTTCT